>KZ452966.1:504084-516270 GCA_002786265.1 Apostasia shenzhenica | reverse complement strand
AGGGTTTACTACGGGGTTTACGGGGTTATTCGGGGTTATTCGGGGTTTAAGCGGTTTACGAGGTTTACGCAGTTTACGGGGTTTACGGGGTTTACGGGGTTTACGGGGTTTACGGGGTTTATGGGCTTTACGGGGTTTACGGTCTTTTTTTGGGGTTTACCGAGTTTTCGGGGTTTACCGAGTTTTTGGGGATTATGTCGTTTGCGCGATTTGTGCAGTTTCGGGGTTTCAGGGTTTGCGGGGTTTTCGGGGTTTTCAAGGTTTTCGTGGTTTTCGGGGCTTTCATGGTTTTCGGGGTTTACGGTTTACAGGGTTTACGGGGTTTTTGGGTTTTACCGTGTAAACCCCGTAAACCGCGTAAACCACGAATAACCCCGAATAACCCCGAAAACCCCGAAAACCCCGAAAACCCCGAAAACCCAAAAAAACCCATAATGTGTAAACCCCATAAACCCCGTAAACCCACGTAAACCGCTGAAACCGTGTAAACCCCGAAAGCCTCGAAAACCCCGGAAACTCGCAAACCCCGCAAACCCTCCAAACCCCGTAAACTCCGCAAACCCCGCAAACCCCGAAATCCTTGGAAACTCTGCAAACCCCGGAAACCCTGGAAACCCCGGAAATCCCGCAAACCCCGCAAACCCCGCAAACACAGCAAACTCGCATAAACCGCGTAAAACCTGAAAACCCGGTAAACCCCGAAATCCCTGTAAACCCCGAAATGCCCGTAAACTCCGTACAAACCGTAAACCCCGTAAACCCCATACAAACCGTAAACCTCATATAAACCGTAAATCCTGCAAACCCCATAAAGCCTGCAAACCTCGTAGGGCGCTAACCCCATAAACCGCAAAAATCGTGAAAACCGCATAAACCCTCATAAACCGCGTAAACCCCAAATACCCCGAAAACCCCGAAAACCTTGCAAACCCCGCAAATCCTGCAAACCCCGTAAACCCCGCAAACCCCGCAAACCCCGCAAACCTCGAAAATCCTGCAAACCCCGCAAACCTCGTAAGGGGGCAAACCGCGTAAACCCGGAAAACACAGAAAACCCCGAATAACCCCGACCCCGCAAACCCCGTAAACCCTGCAAACCTCGTAAACCCCGAAAACTCTAAAAATCCCGTAAACCCCAAAATCTCGGTAAACCCCAAAATCCTGGTAAATCCCGTAAACCCTGTGCAAACCGTAAACCGCATAAATCGTAAACCCCGTAAATTTATGAGGTTTATGGGGTTTTCGGGTTTTTATGAGGTTTTACGATTTTTACGGGGTTCACGGGACTTACGGTTTCAGGGTTTTGCGGGGATTTAGGGGTTTACCGGGTTTTCAAGGTTTACGCGGGTTTACGGGACTTACGCAGGTTTACGGGGGTTTACGCAGGTTTACGGGGGTTTATGGGGTTTACGGGGGTTTACGGGTTAATACGGGTTACAGGGTTTACTCGGGTTACGGGGTTCACGCAGGTTACGGGGTTTATGCGGTTTACGAGGTTTATAGATTTACATATTTTACAGGATTTTTTGGGGTTTACGGGGTTTACGGGGTTTACGCGGGTTATCGGGGTTTATGGTGTTTATGCGGGTTAGGAGTTTACGCGGTTTACGCGGTTTACCTGGTTTACACGGTTTACGGGTTTACAGATTTTAAGGGATTTTTCGGGGCTTACGGGATTTTTTGTGTTTTCAGAGTTTACGGGGTTTTATGGGGTTTATGAGGTTATTCGGGGTTTACGGGGTTTTTGGGGTTTACTGTGTTTTCAAGGTTTACAGGTTTACACAGGTTTACGTGGGTTTATGTGGGTTTACGGGGCTTACGCGAGTTTACAGTGTTTACGGAGTTTGCGCGGTTTATGCGGTTTATGGGGTTTACGAGGTTTATTGGGTTTTCGGGGTTTACAGGGATTTCGGGGTTTACAGGGTTTTCGGGGTTTGCGGGGTTTACAGGGATTGCGGGGTTTACGGGGTTTGCGGGGTTTACAGGGTTTGCAGGGTTTGCGGGGTTTACGGTAGCGGGGTCGGGGTAATTCAGGGTTTACCGGGTTTTCGGGGGTTATGCGGTTTGCCCCCTTATGTGGTTTGCGGGGTTTGCGCGGTTTACGGGGTTTGCGCGGTATGCGAGATTTGTGGGGTTTGCGAGGTTTGCGGGATTTCCGAGGTTTGCGGGGTTTACGTAAATTTACGGGGTTTATGATTTACGCGGTTTACGGTTTGTACGGAGTTTACGGGGTTTATCGGGATTTCAGGGTTTACCGGGATTTCGGGGTTTACAGGGTTTTCGGGGTTTGCGGGGTTTACGGGATTTGTAGGGTTTGCGGGGTTTGCGGGGTTTACGGGGTTTGCGGGGTTTGCAGGGTTTACAGGGTTTGCGGGGTCGGGGTTTTTAAGGGTTTACCGGGTTTTCGGAGTTTGCGGAGTTTTCAGAGTTTATGCGGTTTACGAGGGTTTATGCGATTTACGCGGTTTATGCGGTTTACGGGGTTTGCGCTCTACGGGGTTTGCGGGGTTTACGGGGTTTGCAGGGTTTACGGGATTTACGGGGTTTGCGGGGTTTACGGTTTATACGGGGTTTACGGTTTGTACGGGGTTTACGGGGTTTACGGTTTGTACGGGGTTTACGGGGATTTCAGGGTTACGGGGTTTACGGGGTTTACGATCTTTATTCGGGGTTTACCGAGTTTTAGGGGTTTACCGAGTTTTTGGGGTTTACGCGGTTTGCGCGATTTGCGCAGTTTGCGCGGTTTGCGCGGTTTGCGTAGTTTGCGAGGTTTGCGGGGTTTGCGCGTTTTTCGCAGTTTGCGGGGTTTTCAGGGTTTTCAGGGTTCCGGGGTTTTCAGGGTTTTCATGGTTTTTGGGGTTTACGGTTTACGGGGTTTACGGGGTTTTCACAATTTACGGTGTTTACGGGGTTTACGGTTTGTACGGGGTTTACGGGGATTTCGGGGTTACGGGGTTTACCGGGTTTACTGGGTTTACGGTCTTTATTCAGGGTTTACCGAGTTTTTGGGGTTTACGCGGTTTGCGCGATTTGCGCGGTTTGCGCGGTTTGCGCGGTTTGCGCGGTTTGCGGGGTTTGCGGGGTTTGCGCGTCTTTCACAGTTTGCGGGGTTTTCGGGGTTTTCAGGGTTCCGGGGTTTTCAGGGTTTTCATGGTTTTTGGGGTTTACGATTTACGGGGTTTACGAGGTTTTCGGAATTTACGGTGTTTACGGGGTTTACGGGGTTTTTGGGGTTTTCGGGGTTTACGAGGTTTACGAGAAAACCCTGAAATCCCCGTAAACCCCGTACAAACCGTAAACTCTGTAAACCGCGTAAACCCCGTAAACCCCCGTAATTCGCGTAAACCCCGAAAACCCCAAAAACCCATTACGGGGTTTATGGTTTTCGGGGTTTACGGGGTTTTCGGAATTTACGGTGTTTACGGTTTACGGGGTTTACGGGGTTTTTGGGGTTTACACATTACGGGGTTTTCGGGGTTTACTATGGGGTTTACGGGGTTATTCGGGGTTTTCGGTGTTTTCGGGGTTTACAGGGTTTACGGGGTTATTCGGGGTTTATGCGGTTTACAGGGTTTACGGGGTTTATGGTCTTCATTCGGGGTTTACCGAGTTTTCGGGGTTTACCGAGTTTTTGGGTTTGCGCGGTTTGAGCGATTTGTGCGGTTTGCGCGGTTTGCGCGGTTTCTGCGGTTTGCGCAGTTTGCGGAATTTCGGGGTTTCAGGGTTTGCAGGGTTTTCAGGGTTTTCGGGGTTTTCATGGTTTTCGGGGTTTTCGTGGTTTTCAGGGTTTTCAGGTTTTTCGGGGCTTTCATGGTTTTCGGGGTTTACGGTATACGAGTTTACAGGGTTTTCGGGTTTTACCGCGTAAACCCCGTAAACAGTGTAAACCCTGAATAACCACGAATAAGCCCGAATAACCCCGAAAACCCTGAAAACCCCGTAATGTGTAAACCCCAAAAACCCCATAACCCCGTAAACCCGCGTAAACTACTAAAACTGCATAAACCTCAAAAGCCCCGAAAACTCCGGAAACTCGCAAACCTCGCAAAACCCACAAACCCCGTAAACCCCGCAAACCCCGCAAACCACGCAAACCACGCAAACCCCGAAAACCCCAAAAACCCTGGAAACCCTGAAAACCCCGCAAACCCTGCAAACTCGCGTAAACCGCGTAAATCCTGAAAACCCGGTAAACCCCGAAATCCCTGTAAACCCCGAAATGCCCGTAAACCCCGTACAAACCGTAAACCCCGTACAAACCGTAAACCAGTAAGCCCCATACAAATCGTAAACCTCATATAAACCGTAAACCCTGCAAACCCCGTAAACCCCGCAAACCCCGTAGGGCGCAAGCCCCGTAAACTGCAAAAACTGTGAAAACCGTGTAAACCCTCGTAAACCGCGTAAACTTCGAAAGCCTCAAAAACCCCGGAAACCTCACAAACCCCGCAAATCCTGCAAACCCTGTAAACCCCGCAAACCCCACAAACCCCGCAAACCCCGTAAACCCTGCAATCCTCAAAAATCCTACAAACCCCGCAAACCCCGCAAACCGCGCAAACCGCGCAAACCCCGCAAACCTTGTAAGGGGGCAAACCGCATAAACCCCAAAAACCCGGTAAACCCCAAATAACCCTGACCCCACAAACCTCGTAAACCCTGCAAACCCCGCAAACCCCGTAAACCCTGCAACTCTGTAAACCGTGCAAAGGGGTGTAAACCCCGAAAACCCCGAAAACCCCGTAAACCTGAAATCCCGGTAAACATCGAAATCCTGGTAAACCCCGTAAACCCGGTACAAGCTGTAAACCACATAAATTGTAAACCCCATAAATTTACAAGGTTTACGGGATTTTACGAGTTTTTATGACATTTTACGATTTTTATGGGGTTCACGGGATTTACGGTTTCAGGGTTTATGGGGATTTCGGGGTTTACCGAGTTTTCAAGGTTTACGTGAGTTTACGGGATTTACGCAGGTTTACGGGGGTTTACGGAGTTTACGGGGGTTACGGGGTTTATGCGGGTTACGGGGTTTATGCGGGTTACAGGGTTCACGTAGGTTACGGGGTTTACGGGGGTTTACATGGTTTACGAGGTTTACAGGTTTACGGATTTTACGGGATTTTTTGGGGTTTACGCGGGTTATCGGGGTTGACGCGGGTTTTCAGGGTTTATGGGGTATATGCGGGTTAGGAGTTTACGCGGTTTACGTGGTTTACCTTGTTTACGAGTTTACGGGTTTACGGGTTTACGGATTTTAAGGGAGTTTTTGGGGCTGACGGGATTCTCCGTGTATTCTGAGTTTACGGGGTTTATGAGGTTATTCGGGGTTTACTGGGTTTTCGGGGTTTACCGTGTTTTCGAGGTTTACAAGTTCACACGGGTTTACGTGGGTTTACGCGGGTTTATGCGGGTTTACGGGGCTTACGCGAGTTTACAGTGTTTACGGAGTTTACGCGGTTTATGCGGCTTATAGGGTTTACGAGGTTTACTGGGTTTTCGAGGTTTACCGGGATTTAGGGGTTTGCAGGGTTTTCAGGGTTTGCGGTGTTTACGGGGTTTGCAGGGTTTACGAGGTTTGCGGGATTTATAGGGTTTGCGGGGTTTGTGGGGTTTGCGGGGTCGGGGTTATTCGAGGTTTACCGGGTTTTCGGGGTTTACGCGGTTTGCCCCCTTACGCGTAAATCCCCGTAAACCCTGCAAACTCACGTAAACCGCGTAAATCTCAAAAACCTGGTAAACCCTAAAATCCCTGTAAACTCCGAAATGCCCGTAAACCCCGTACAAACCGTAAACCCCGTAAACCCCATACAAACCGTAAACCTCATATAAACCGTAAACCCCTCAAACCCCGTAAACCCCGCAAACCTCGTAGGGCGCAAATCCCATAAATCGCAAAAATTGTGAAAACTGCGTAAACCCTCGTAAACCGCATAAACCCCGAAAACCTTGAAAACCCCGGAAACATCACAAACCCCGCAAATCCTGCAAACCCTACAAACCCTGCAAACCTCGCAAACCCCGCAAACCCCGTAAACCCCGCAAACCTCGAAAATCTCGCAAACCCCGCGAACCCCACAAACTACGCAAACCCCGCAAACCTCGTAAGGGGGCAAACCGCGTAAACCCCGAAAACCCGGAAAACCCCGAATAACCCCGACCCCGCAAACCCCGTAAACCCCGTAAACCCTGCAAACCCCATAAACCCTGCAAACCCTGTAAACCCCGTAAACCCAGAAATCCCGGAAAACCCCGAAATCCCGGTAAACCCTGTAAACCCCGTACAAACCGTAAACCGCATAAATCGTAAACCCCATAAATTTATGAGGTTTACGGTGTTTTTCGAGTTTTTTTGATGTTTTATGATTTTTACAGTGTTCACGGGATTTACGGTTTCAGGGTTTATGGGGATTTCGGGGTTCACCGAGTTTTCAAGGTTTACGCGGGTTTACGGGGTTTACGCAGGTTTACGGGGGTTTACGCAAGTTTACGGGGGTTTACGGGATTTATGCGGGTTACGGGGTTTACGCGGGTTATGGGATTCACGCAGGTTACGGGGTTTACGCGGTGTACGAGGTTTACAGGTTTACGGATTTTATGGGGTTTTTCGGGGTTTACGGGGTTTACGTGGGTTATCGGGGTTTACGTGGGTTTTCGGGGTTTATGGGGTTTATGCGTGTTAGGAGTTTACGTGGTTTACGCGGTTTACCTGGTTTACGCGGTTTACGGGTTTACGGATTTTAAGGGATTATTTGGGGCTTACGGGATTTTCCGTATTTTCAGAGTTTACGGGGTTTTACGGGGTTTATGAGGTTATTCAAGGTTTACGGGGTTTTCGGGGTTTACCGTGTTTTTGAGGTTTACAGGTTTACACGGGTTTACGTGGGTTTATGCGGGTTTATGCGGGTTTATGCGGGTTTACGGTGCTTACGCGAGTTTACAGTGTTTACGGAGTTTACGCAGTTTATGCGATTTATGGGGTTTACGAGGTTTACTGGTTTTCGGGGTTTTCCAGGATTTTGGGGTTTACAGGGTTTTGGGGGTTTGCGGGGTTTACGGGGTTTGCGGGGTTTACGGGTTTGCGGGGTTTACAGGGTTTGTGGGGTTTGCGGGGTTTACAGGGTTTGCAAGGTCGGGGTTATTCGGGGTTTACCGGGTTTTCGGGGTTTATGCGGTTTGCCCCTTTATGCGGTTTGCGGGGTTTGCGCGGTTTGCGGGGTTTGCGGGGTTTGTGAGATTTTCGAGGTTTGCGGGGTTTACGTAAATTTATGGGGTTTACGATTTACGCGGTTTACGGTTTGTACGGGGTTTACGGGGTTTACCGGGATTTCGGGGTTTACCGGGATTTCGGGGTTTACAGGGTTTTCAGGGTTTGCGGGGTTTACGAGGTTTGCAGGGTTTACACGGTTTGCGAGGTTTATGGGGTTTGCGGGGTTTGCGGGGTATACGGGGTTTGTGGGGTCGGGGTTATTCGGGGTTTACCGGGTTTTCGGGGTTTACGCGGTTTGCCCTCTTACGCGGTTTGCGGGATTTGCGCAGTTTGCGGGGTTTGTGCGGTTTGCGGGGTTTGCGGGATTTCCGAGGTTTGCGGGGTTTACGGGGTTTGCGGGGTTTATGGTTTGTACGGGATTTACGAGGTTTACGGTTTGTACGGGGTTTACGATTTGTACGGGGTTTACCGGGTTTTCGGGGTTTCGGGGTTTCTGAAGTTTGCGGAGTTTTTGGAGTTTATGCGGTTTACGAGGGTTTTCGCGGTTTACGTGGGTTTACGCGGTTTACACGATTTACGGGGTTTGCGCCCTATGGTGTTTGCTGGGTTTACGGGGTTTGCGGGGTTTACGGTTTATACGGGGTTTACGGTTTGTACGGGGTTTATGGGGATTTCGAGGTTATGGGGTTTACGGGGTTTACGGGGTTTACAGTCTTTATTCGGGGTTTATCGAGTTTTCAGGGTTTACCGAGTTTTTGGAGTTTACGCGGTTTGCGCGATTTGCGCGGTTTGCGCGGTTTGCGCGGTTTGCGCAATTTGCGGGGTTTGCGGGGTTTGCGCATTTTGCGTAGTTTGCAGGGTTTTCGGGGTTTTCAGGGTTCCATGGTTTTTGGGGTTTTCATGGTTTTCGGGGTTTACGGTTTACGGGGTTTACGTAGTTTTTGGAATTTATTGTGTTTATGAGGTTTACGGAGTTTTTGGGGTTTTCGGGGTTTACGAGGCTTACGGGAAAACCCTGAATTCCCCGTAAACCCCGTACAAACCATAAACCCTGTAAACCGCGTAAACCCTGAAAACCCCATAAATCGCAAAAATTGTGAAAACCGTGTAAACCCTCGTAAACCGCATAAACCCCAAAAACCCTAAAAACCCCGAAAACATCGCAAACCCCGCAAATCCTGCAAACCCCGTAAACCCCGCAAACCCCGCAAACCCCGTAAACCCCGCAAACCTCGAAAATTCTGCAAACCCCGCAAACCCCGCAAACTACGCAAACCCCGCAAACCTCGTAAGGGGGCAAACCGCGTAAACTCCGAAAACCCGGAAAACCCTGAATAACCCCGACCCCGCAAACCCCGTAAACCCCGCAAACCCCGCAAACCCCGTAAACCCCGCAAACTTCGTAAACCCTGCAAACCCCGTAAACCCCGAAAACCTAGAAAACTTCGTAAATCCAGAAATCCCGGTAAACCCCGAAATCCCGGTAAACTCGGTAAACCCCGTACAAACCGTAAACCGCATAAATCGTAAACCCCAATAATTTACGAGGTTTACGCGGTTTTCCGGGTTTTTATGATGTTTTACAATTTTTACGGTGTTCACGAGATTTACGGTTTCAGGGTTTATGGGGATTTCGGGGTTCACCGAGTTTTCAAGGTTTACGCGGGTTTACGGGGTTTGCGCAGGTTTAAGGGGGTTTACGCAAGTTTACGGAGGTTTACGAGGTTTACGGGGGTTTACGGGATTTATGCGGGTTACGGGGTTTACGCGGGTTACGGGGTTCACGCCGGTTACGGGGTTTACAGGTTTACGGATTTTATGGGGATTTTCGGGGTTTACGTGGGTTATCGGGGTTTATGTGGGTTTTCGGGGTTTATGGGGTTTATGCGGGTTAGGAGTTTACGCGGTTTACGCGGTTTACCTGGTTTACGCGGTTTACGGGTTTACGGATTTTAAGGGATTATTTGGGGCTTACGGGATTTTCCGTGTTTTCAGAGTTTACGGGGTTTTACGGGGTTTATGAGGTTATTCGGTGTTTACGGGGTTTTCGGGGTTTACCGTGTTTTTGAGGTTTACAGGTTTACACGGGTTTACGTGGGTTTACGCGGGTTTATGCGGGTTTACGGGGCTTACGCGAGTTTACGGTGTTTACGGAGTTTACACAGTTTATGCGATTTATGGGGTTTACGAGGTTTACTGGTTTTCGGGGTTAACCAGGATTTTGGGATTTACAGGGTTTTGGGGGTTTGCGGGGTTTACGGGGTTTGCGCGGTTTACGAGGTTTGCGGGGTTTACAGGGTTTGCGGGGTTTACAGGTTTTGCGAGGTCGCGGTTATTCGGGGTTTACCGGGTTTTCAGGGTTTATGCGGTATGCCCTCTTATGCGATTTGCGGGGTTTGCGCGGTTTGCGGGGTTTATGAGATTTCCGAGGTTTGTGGGGTTTATGTAAATTTACGGGGTTTACTGTTGGCCCAGAGACTTCCCAAGAGGGGGTGAATTGGGAATTAAAAATTAATTTCAAATGATTTCTTTTAGTTAAGAAAAAGAAAGGAATAAGAGGTAGAATGTTTGAGTTTATCAAAATGACCAAGTATACTGAGTTCTGATAACACCTGGACAGAAAAAAGCAGAGCAGAAGATTTTACCCGAACAGTCCGGTCAATTTTGAGAATTGACCAAGGTTCACAGAATAGTGCAGAAAAATTTTTCCCGAACAATCCAGTCGATTTTGTGAATCGACCAAAGTTCACAGAGTAGTGCAGAAAATTTTTCCCGAACAATCCGGTCGATTTTGGGAATCGACCAAGGTTCACAGAGTAATGCAGAAATGAATTAACAGAGACCAGAAATAATAATTTTAGAGTTTATTATTTATATATCTGTTATTAATAAAAATATTTTCCGAGATTACAAAATGTAAACCACCCGTAAGAAGCCCCGTACAAACCATTAAAACCCCGCAAACCCCGTAAACTCCTAGCCCAAACCCTCGGGAAATCTTGAACCCGCAAACCGCCCACCAAAACCCCGGCAAACTGCGCAAATCCGCAAACCGCGTAAGAGGGAAAAACCGGCGTAAGACCCCGAAAACCGGTAAACCCCGAATACCCCGACCCCCGCAAACCCTGTAAACCCGCAAACCCCGCAAACCCCGTAAACCCCGGCAAACCCGTTAACCCCGCAAAACCCCGGTTAAACATGCAAACCCGGTAAAACCCGAAACCCTGAAAACCTGTAAAACCGCGATAATCCCGAAAACCGAATCTCCTTAACCCCCGTAAACCCCGTACAAATGCGCTCAAACCGCGGATAAATCTAAAATGTAAGAATCTTTCTTTATTTTTTTTTATTTTTTTTATTAATTTTTATCTTTTAATTTTTTATTATTTTTTTTTATTTTATTGTTTTTTATTGATATTCTATTATCATTTTCTTTCTTCTTATTCTTATTTTTTGTTTTTTTTTTTTTATTTTTTTTTTTGTTTTTAATTTTTTTTTTTTTTTTTATTTTTTTTATTTTTGTTTTTTTTTCATTTTTTTTTTTTTTTTTTTTTTTTTTTTTTTTTTTTTTTTTTTTTTTTTTTTTTTTATTTTTTTTCTTTTTTATTTAGTATTTTTTCATTACACGTGTGAAATTCCAATTTATCCAATCAGTTAGTTACAAGATCAAGACGACAAGAAAAAAAGACATGACACATAAAGAAGCTACCGCCAAGTATACCTTATTTTCTTATTTATATCTTATTCTGCCAGACTGTCTTATAATTAAAAAGCATCATCTGCATCATGTAATAATAAAAGTAGATAACAAAAATTTAATCAAAAATAAGGCAAGCAAGGCTAGGACACTTAACACGATTATAGAAGAGATTGGAAAAATCATCAAAAAATTAGTAAGTAAAGAGTTCTTTATAGAAAAGATGAACACAATCAATCTCATAACCAACATTATAGAAGATAAGAATCACAAAAAAAAAACATCTGTAAGGTCCCAGCCAATGTAGATCAATGAAAATCATGCAGAGGTTATATGAAGGATGTTTATCTAGTAATAGGAGTGGACACTGATCAATGAGGGGTAGCCCCGTCGGACCTTCGGCAAGTTTGCCTCGAAGCTTATATGGGGGCAGGCTTGACTAAAAAAAATCTTCACAACACAAGTTGTCTTGCTTTTAAATCCCAGTCCTACCCAATTATCCGTGCAGAGCTTGGATCATCTTTTTGATCCACAGCCCAGGACCCTTGAGCCTGTAATGATTTATATATTTTTTGTATTAAATCATATATGATGTCTATGCATACAGGTGGACAGTAGATTATTCTATCTCGCTTTTTAGGAATTTTATCCGCGGCTTTCAAAGGAATTTTTCATTAATTTACGACAATTATTGAATCTCCGACCTTGTGTGTGTGTTGTTTTTATGATTCGATGCAAAAGGATCTACCCTCCAAAAATCAACCAAGGCAGAGAATGAGAAACTCAGAAATCCCAATTCTTAATCTCCTTTATTTTTGATTCTCTATAATCTTACCATTGACACTGAACTTGAGGTTGCGAGAACTATCGTAGCTTTCGCCGAATCAATCAATTCATCTTATCTTCAACGCATATTTCCGCTTACGACAATTTCAGGCAAGCTTTCATCTCCTCTCAACCTTCACCGCTGTCTACCCCTCTTACACAGGCAAACACTCTCCTTAATAGCGTCGAATGAGTCCTCGCTTTGTTGTCCCCTTGCGTGCAACCCCTCTCATCTGATATCTAAGTCTGTGGAGAGTGACAACCACTTCTTCATATCAGTCTCCTGGCTTATGAACCCCCTCTCGATAGCTGACACGTATGCTACTCCTTATTTCAACCTTGCCATCACAAATCTCCCCATCTCTTGATAGCTCAAACCATACATCTTAAACTATAAGGGAATAGGAGAAGGACAATGAGTATTTTTCCTATTTATACTGCAGTATTTTGC
>KZ452966.1:481488-503551 GCA_002786265.1 Apostasia shenzhenica | reverse complement strand
GGTTTGCGGGATTTGCGCAGTTTGCGGGGTTTGTGCGGTTTGCGGGGTTTGCAAGATTTCCGAGGTTTGCGGGGTTTATGGTTTGTACGGGGTTTACAGTTTGTACGGAGTTTACGATTTGTACGGGGTTTACGGGGATTTCGGGGTTTCGGGGTTTCCGAAGTTTGCAGAGTTTTCAGAGTTTATGCGGTTTACGAGGGTTTCCACAGTTTACGCAGGTTTACGCGGTTTATGCGGTTTACAGGGTTTGCGCCCTACGGGGTTTGCAGGGTTTACGGGGTTTGCGGGTTTACGGGATTTGCGGGGTTTACGGTTTATACGGGGTTTACGGTTTGTACGGGGTTTACGGGGTTTACGGTTTGTACGGGGTTTATGGGGATTTCGAGGTTACAAGGTTTACGGGGTTTACGGTCTTTATTCGGGGTTTACCAAGTTTTTGAGGTTTACGCGGTTTGCGCGATTTGCGCGGTTTGCGGGGTTTGCGCGGTTTGCGCAGTTTGCGGGGTTTGCGGGTTTGCGCATTTTGCGCAGTTTGCAGGGTTTTCGGGGTTTTCAGGGTACCGTGGTTTTTGGGGTTTTCATGGTTTTCGGGGTTTAAGGTTTACGGGTTTACGTGGTTTTCGGAATTTATAGTGTTTACGGGGTTTACGGGGTTAACGGGGTTTTTAGGGTTTTCGGGGTAAGATGTTTACGGTTTACGGAGTTTACAGGGTTTTTGGGGTTTACACATTACGAATTTTTCGGGGTTTTTAGGGTTTACTACGGGGTTTACTACTGAGTTTACAGGGTTATTCGGGGTTTTTGGGGTTTTCGAGGTTTTCGGAGTTTACGGGGTTTATGGGGTTATTCGGGGTTATTCGGGGTTTACGGGGTTTACGCGGTTTACGGGGTTTACGGGGTTTACGGTCTTTATTCGGGGTTTACCATGTTTTCGGGGTTTACCGAGTTTTTGGGGTTTACGTGGTTTGCGCGATTTGTGCGGTTTGCGCGGTTTGCGCGGTTTGCGGGGTTTGCGGAATTTCAGGGTTTCAGGGTTTGCGGGGTTAGCGGAATTTCAGGGTTTCAGGGTTTGCGGGGTTTTCGGGGTTTTCAGGGTTTTCGGGGTTTTCGGGGCTTTCATGGTTTTCGTGGTTTACGGTTTACACTTACGGAGTTTTCAGGTTTTACCGTGTAAACCTCGTAAACTGCGTAAACCCTGAATAACCCCGAATAACCCCGAAAACCCCAAAAACCCAGTAATGTGTAAACCCCAAAAACCCCATAAACCCGCGTAAACCGCTGAAACCGCGTAAACCCCGAAAGCCCCGAAAACCCTAGAAACTCACTAACCCCGCAAACCCTGCAAACCCCTTAAACCCCGCAAACCGTGGAAACCCTGAAAACCCCGAAAACCCCGCAAACCCCGAAAACCCTAGAAACCCCGCAAACCCCGCAAACCCAGCAAACTCGCGTAAACCGCATAAATTCTGAAAACCCGGTAAACCTCGAAAATGGTTTACGGTGTTTACGGGGTTTTGGGGTTTTTGGGGTACGGTGTTTATGGTTTACGGGGTTTACGGGGTTTTGGGGATTTACACATTACAGGTTTTTTGGGTTTTTGGGGTTTTCGGGGTTTACTACAGGGTTTACGGGGTTATTCGGGGTTTTCGGAGTTTTTGGGGTTTTCGGGGTTTACGGGGTTATTCGGGGTTATTCGGGGTTATTCGGGGTTTAAGCGGTTTACGAGGTTTACGCAGTTTACGGGGTTTACGGGGTTTACGGTCTTTATTCAGGGTTTACTGAGTTTTCGGGGTTTACCGAGTTTTTGGGGATTATGCGGTTTGCGCGATTTGTGCAGTTTGCGCGGTTTGCGCTGTTTGCACGGTTTGCGGGGTTTGCGTAATTTTGGGGTTTCAAGGTTTGCAGGGTTTTCGGGGTTTTCAAGGTTTTCGTGGTTTTCGGGGCTTTCATGGTTTTCGGGGTTTACGGTTTATAGGGTTTACGGGGTTTTCAGGTTTTACAAACCCCGTAAACCCCGAAAACCCCGAAAACCCCAAAATCTCGGTAAACCCCAAAATCCCGGTAAATCCCGTAAACCCTGTACAAACCGTAAACCGCATAAATCGTAAACCCTGTAAATTTATGAGGTTTACAGGGTTTTTCGGGTTTTTATGAGGTTTTACAATTTTTACGGGATTCACGGGATTTACGGTTTCAGGGTTTACGGGGATTTAGGGGTTTACCGGGTTTTCAAGGTTTACGCGGGTTTACGGGACTTACGCAGGTTTACGGGGGTTTACGGGGTTTACGGGGGTTTATAGGTTTATGCGGGTTACGGGGTTTACGCGGGTTACGGGGTTCACACAAGTTACGGGGTTTACGTGGTTTACGAGGTTTATAGATTTATGTATTTTACGGGGTTTTCAGGGTTTTCGGGGTTTGCGGGGTTTACGCGGATTATCGGGATTTATGGGGTTTATGCGGGTTAGGAGTTTACGTGGTTTACGCGGTTTACCGGGTTTACGCGGTTTACGGGTTTACGGATTTGAAGGGATTTTTCGGGGCTTACGGGATTTTTCGTGTTTTCAGAGTTTACAGGGTTTTACGGGGTTTATGAGGTTATTCGGGGTTTACGGGTATTTTGGGGTTTACCGTGTTTTCAAGGTTTACAGGTTTACACAGTTTTACGTGGGTTTATGCGGGTTTACGGGGCTTACACGAGTTTACAGTGTTTACGGAGTTTATGTGGTTTATGCGGTTTATGGGGTTTACGAGGTTTACTGGGTTTTCGGGGTTTACAGGGATTTCGGGGTTTACAGGGTTTTCGGGGTTTGCGTGGTTTACAGGGATTGCGGGGTTTACAGGGTTTGCGGGGTTTACAGGGTTTGCGGGGTTTGCGGGGTTTTCGGAGTTTGCGGGGTCAGGGTTATTCGGGGTTTACCGGGTTTTCGGGGGTTATGCGGTTTGCCCCCTTATGTGGTTTGCGGGTTTGCGCGGTATGCGGGGTTTGCGGGGTTTACGGGATTTCCGAGGTTTGCGGGGTTTACGTAAATTTACGGGGTTTACGATTTACACGGTTTACGGTTTGTACGGAGTTTACGGGGTTTACCGGGATTTCGGGGTTTACCAAGATTTCAGGGTTTACAGGGTTTTCGGGGTTTGCGGGGTTTACGGGGTTTGTAGGGTTTGCGGGGTTTGCGGGGTTTACGGGGTTTGTGGGGTTTTCGGGGTTTACAGGGTTTGCGGGGTCGGGATTATTCGGGGTTTACCGAGTTTTTGGGGTTTACGCGGTTTGCCCACTTACACAGTTTGTGGGATTTGCGCGGTTTGCGGGGTTTGCGCAGTTTGCGGGGTTTGCAGGATTTGCGAGGTTTGTAGGGTTTACGGGGTTTGCGAGGTTTGCGAGGTTTGCAGGGTTTGCGGGGTTTATGGTTTGTACGGGGTTTACGGGGTTTACGGTTTGTACGGGGTTTACGATTTGTACGGGGTTTATGGGGATTTCAGGGTTTTGGGGTTTCCGGAGTTTGCGGAGTTTTCGGAGTTTATGCGGTTTAAGAGGGTTTATGCGGTTTACGCGGTTTATGCGGTTTACGGGGTTTGCGCTCTACGGGGTTTGCGGGGTTTACGGGTTTTGCAGGGTTTACGGGGTTTATGGGGTTTGCGGGGTTTACGGTTTATACGGGGTTTATGATTTGTACGGGGTTTACGGGGTTTATGGGGTTTACGGTTTGTACGGGGTTTACGGGGATTTCGGGGTTACGGGGTTTACGGAGTTTATGGGGTTTACAGGGTTTACGGTCTTTATTCGGGGTTTACCAAGTTTTTGGGGTTTACGCGGTTTGCGCGGTTTGCGCGGTTTGCGCGGTTAACGCGGTTTTGCGCGGTTTGCGCGGTTTGCGCACTTTTCGCAGTTTGCGGGGTTTTCGGGGTTTTCAGGGTTCCGGGGTTTTCGGGGTTTTCATTGTTTTCAGGGTTTACGGTTTACGGGGTTTACGAGGTTTTCGGAATTTACGGTGTTTATGAGGTTTACGGGGTTTTGGGGTTTTCGGGGTTTACGAGGTTTACGGGAAAACCCCGAAATCCCCGTAAACCCCGTACAAACCATAAACCCTGTAAACCGCGTAAACCCCGTAAACCCACGTAATTTGCGTATACCCCGAAAACCCCGAAAACCCATTACGGGGTTTATGGTTTTCGGGGTTTACGGGGTTTTCGGAATTTACGGTGTTTACGGTTTACGGGGTTTACGGGGTTTTTGGGGTTTACACATTATGGGCTTTTCAGGGTTTTCGGGGTTTTCGGGGTTTTCGGGGTTTACTACGGGGTTATTCGGGGTTTTCGGGATTTTCGGAGTTTATAGGGTTTACGGGGTTATTCGGGGTTTACGCGGTTTACGGGGTTTACGGGGTTTACGGTCTTCATTCGGGGTTTACCAAGTTTTCGGGGTTTACCGAGTTTTCGGGGTTTACCGAGTTTTTGGGGTTTACGTGGTTTGCGCGATTTGTGTGGTTTGCGCGGTTTGCGCGGTTTGTGCGGTTTGCGGGGTTTGCGGAATTTTGGGGTTTCAGGGTTTGCGGGGTTTTCGGGGTTTTCGGGGTTTTCGGGGTTTTCGGGGTTTTCAGGGTTTTCAGGGTTTTCGGGGCTTTCATGGTTTTCGGGGTTTACGGTTTACGGGGTTTTCGGGTTTTACCGCGTAAACCCCGTAAACCGCGTAAACCCCGAATAACCCCGAATAAGCCTGAATAACCCCATAAACCTCGAAAACCCCGAAAACCCCGAAAACCCCGTAATGTGTAAACCCCAAAAACCCCATAAACCCCGTAAACCCGCGTAAACTGCTGAAACTGCGTAAACCACGAAAGCCCCGAAAACCCCGAAAACTCGCAAACCCCGCAAAACCCGCAAAACCCGTAAACCCCGCAAACCCCGCAAACCACGCAAACCCCGAAAACCCCGAAAACCCTAGAAACCTCGAAAACCCCGAAAACCCTGGAAACCCCGAAAACCCGCAAACCCCGCAAACCCTGCAAATTCGCATAAACTGCGTAAATCTTGAAAACCCGGTAAACCCCGAAATCCCTATAAACCCCGAGATGCCCGTAAACCCCGTACAAACCGTAAACTCCGTACAAACCGTAAACCCAGTAAGCCCCATACAAATTGTAAACCTCATATAAACCGTAAACGCAAACCTCATAAACCCCGCAAACCCCGTAGGGCGCAAGCCCCGTAAACTGCAAAAACTGTGAAAACCGCCTAAACCCTCGTAAACCGCGTAAACTTTGAAAGCCCCAAAAACACCGGAAACCTCGCGAACCCCGCAAATCCTGCAAACCCTGTAAACCCCGCAAACCCCACAAACCCAGCAAACCCCGTAAACCCCGCAAACCTCAAAAATCCTGCAAACCCCGCAAACCCCGCAAACCACTCAAACCCTGCAAACCGCGTAAAACCTGCAAACCTTGTAAGGGGGCAAACTGCATAAACCCCAAAAACCCGGTAAACCCCGAATAACCCCGACCCCGCAAACCTCGTAAACCCTGCAAACCATGCAAACCCCATAAACCCCGCAAACTCTGTAAACCCTGCAAACCCCGTAAATCCCGAAAACCCCGAAAACCCCGAAAACCCTGTAAACCCGAAATCCCGATAAACCTCGAAATCCCGGTAAACCCCGTAAACCCGGTACAAGCCGTAAACCGCATAAATTGTAAACCCCATAAATTTACGAGGTTTACTGGATTTTTTGGGTTTTTATGACATTTTACGATTTTTATGGGGTTCACGGGATTTACGGTTTCAGGGTTTACGGGGATTTCGGGGTTTACCGGGTTTTCAAGGTTTACGCGGGTTTACGGGGTTTACGCAGGTTTACGGGGGTTTACGAAGTTTATGGGGGTTACGGGGTTTATGCGGGTTACGAGGTTTACGCGGGTTACAGGGTTCACGAAGGTTACGAGGTTTACAGGGGTTTACATGGTTTACGAGGTTTACAGGTTTACGAATTTTACTGGATTTTTTGGGGTCTACGGGGTTTACGCGGGTTATTGGGGTTTACGCGGGTTTTCGGGGTTTATGGGGTTTATGCGGGTTAGGAGTTTACGCGGTTTACGCGGTTTACCTGGTTTACGGGTTTACGGATTTTAAGGGATTTTTCGGGGCTTACGGGATGTTCTGTGTTTTCAGAGTTTACGGGTTTTTACGGGGTTTATGAGGTTATTCGGGGTTTACGGGTTTTCAGGGTTTACCGTATTTTCGAGGTTTACAAGTTCATAGGGGTTTACGTGGGTTTACACGGGTTTATGCGGGTTTACAGGGCTTACGCGAGTTTACAGTGTTTACGGAGTTTACGCGGTTTATGCGGTTTATGGGGTTTACGAGGTTTACTGGGTTTTCGGGGTTTACCGGGATTTCGGGGTTTACAGGGTTTTCAGGGTTTGCGGGGTTTACGGGGTTTGCGGGGTTTGCAGGGTTTATAGGGTTTGCGGGGTTTGCGGGGTTTACGGGGTTTGCGGGGTCGGGGTTATTCGAGGTTTACCGGGTTTTCAGGGTTTACGCGGTTTGCCCCCTTACGCGGTTTGCAGGGTTTGCGCGGTTTGCGGGGTTTGCGCAGTTTGTGGGGTTTGCGGGGTTTGTAGTATTTCCGAGGTTTGCGGGGTTTACGTAAATATATGGGGTTTACAATTTACGTTGTTTACGGTTTGTACGGGGTTTACCGGGATTTCGAGGTTTACCGAGATTTCGGGGTTTATGGGTGTTCGGGGTTTGCGTTTACGGGGTTTGCGGGGTTTACTAGGTTTGCGAGGTTTACAGGGTTTGCGGGGTCTGCGAGGTTTACAGGGTTTGCGGGGTTTGCGCGGTTTGCGGGGTTTGCGCGGTTTACGGGATTTGCGGGATTTCCGAGGTTTGCGGGGTTTGTGGGGTTTGCGGGGTTTTTATGGTTTGTACGGGGTTTATGGGGTTTACGGTTTGTACGGGGTTTACGATTTGTACAGGGTTTACAGGGATTTCGGGGTTTCCGGGGTTTGCAGAGTTTTCGGGGTTTACGCGGTTTACGAGGATTTACACGGTTTATGCGGTTTATGCGGTTTACGGGGTTTGCGCACTATGGGGTTTGCGGGGTTTACGGGATTTGCGGGGTTTACGGTTTATACGGAGTTTACGGTTTGTACGGGGTTTACGGGGTTTACGGGGTTTACGGTTTTTACGGGGTTTACGGGGTTTACGGGGTTTACGGGGTTTACGGTCTTTTTTCGTGGTTTAGTGAGTTTTCGGGGTTTTCCGAGTTTTTGGTGTTTAAGCGGTTTGCGCTATTTGCGCGGTTTGCGCGGTTTGCGCAGTTTGCGCAGTTTGCAGGGTTTGCGGGGTTTGCGCGTTTGGCGCGGTTTGCGGGGTTTGCGGAATTTCGGGGTTTCAAGGTTTGCGGGATTTTCGGGGTTTCGGAGTTTTCATGGTTTTCTGGGTTTTCGGAGTTTTCATGGTTTTCGGGGTTTACTCCGCAAACTCGCGTAAACCGCATAAATCCCAAAAATTCGGTAAACCCCGAAATCCCTATAAACCCCGAAATCCCCGTAAACCCCATACAAACCGTAAACCCCGTAAACCCCATACAAACCGTAAACCCCGCAAACCCCGTAAACCCCGCAAACCCTGTAGGGCGCAAACCCCGTAAACCGCATAAACCGCGTAAACCACATAAACACTTGTAAACCACGTAAACTCCGAAAACTCCGCAAACCCCGAAAACCTCGAAATCCCAAAATCCCCGTAAACCCCGTACAAATCGTAAACCCCGTACAAACCGTAAACCCCATAAACCCCATAAACCCTGTACGAACCATAAACCCCAGAAACCCTGCAAACCCCGTAAACCCTGCAAACCTCGAAAATCCTGCAATCCCCGCAAACCCTTCAAACTCTGCAAACCGTGCAAACCCTGCAAACCACGCAAACCCCGCAAACCGCGTAAGGGGGCAATACGCGTAAACCCTGAAAACCCGGTAAACCCCGAATAACCCAAACCCCGCAAACCCTGTAAACCACGCAAACCCCGCAAATCCCGTAAACCCCGCAAACCCTGTAAACCCCGCAAAACCCGTAAACCCTGCAAACCCCGAAAACCCTGTAAACCCCAAAATCCCGATAAACCCTGAAATCCCGGTAAACCCCGTAAACCCTGTACAAATCGTAAATCGCGTAAATTGTAAACCTTGTAAATTTACGAGGTTTACGGAGTTTTCCGGGTTTTTACGATGTTTTACAATTTTTACAGGGTTCACAGGGTTTACGGTTTCAGGGTTTATGGGGATTTCGAGGTTTACCGGGTTTTCAAGGTTTACGCGGGTTTACGGGATTTACGGGGGTTTACGGGGGTTTACGGGGTTTAGGGGGTTTATGCGGGTTATGGGGTTTACGCGGGTTACGGGGTTCACGCAGGTTACGTGATGTACGGGGTTTACGAGATTTATGCGGTTTACGAGGTTTACGGGTTTACGGATTTTATGGGGTTTTTCAAGGTTTACGGGGTTCACGCGGGTTATCAGGGTTTACGCGGGTTTTCGGGGTTTATGGGGTTTATGCGGGTTAGGAGTTTACGCAGTTTACCTGGTTTATGCGGTTTACGGGTTTACGGATTTTAAGGGATTTTTCGGGGCTTACGGGATTTTTTGTGTTTTCAGAGTTTACGGGGTTTTACGAGGTTTATGAGGTTATTCGGGGTTTACAGGGTTTTCGGGGTTTACCGTGTTTTCGAGGTTTACAGGTTTACACGGGTTTGCAAGGGTTTACGTGGGTTTACGTGAGTTTATGCGGGTTTACGGGGCTTACGCGAGTTTACTGTGTTTACGGAGTTTACGCGGTTTATGCGGTTTATGGAGTTAACGAGGTTCATTGGGTTTTCGGGGTTTACCGGGATTTTGAGGTTTACAGGGTTTTCAGGGTTTGCGGGGTTTACGGGGTTTGCGGGGTTTACGAGGTTTGCGGGGTTTACGGGGTTTGCGGGGTTTACGGGGTTTTCTGGGTCGGGGTTATTTGGGGTTTACCGGGTTTTTGGGGTTTACGCGGTTTGCCCCCTTACGCGGTTTGCGGGGTTTGCAAAGTTTGCGGGGTTTGTGCGGTTTGCGAGGTTTGCGGGGTTTGCTGGATTTCTGAGGTTTTCAGGGTTTACGTAAATTTATGGGGTTTACGATTTACACGATTTACAGTTTGTACGGGGTTTACGGGGTTTACTGGGATTTCCGGGTTTACCGGGATTTCGGGGTTTACAGGGTTTTCGGGGTTTGCGGGGTTTACGGAGTTTGCGGGGTTTACGGAGTTTGTGGGGTTTACGGGGTTTGCGGGGTTTGCGGGGTTTACGGGGTTTACGGGGTCGGGGTTATTCGGGGTTTACCAGGTTTTCGGGGTTAACGCGGTTTGCCCCTTACACGGTTTGCAGGGTTTGCGGGGTTTGCAGGATTTTCGAGCTTTGCGCGGTTTACGCAGTTTGCGGGGTTTGTGGGGTTTGTGGGGTTTACGGGGTTTGCGGGGTTTCCGAGGACCCATAATTCCGATGCGATCTCCCACAACATGCAATCTCAGGGGTCCCGAAGGCACAAAAAAACTTACGTGTCCAGGAGACATCACAGAGACTGTGCATGTCCCTGGGACGCATTCCGACGACCTCGATGGCACCAACAAGTAATTCTCAAGAACTCTGATTCGGCACAAGGCACCTATGGCCGTCGCGAGGACAATACGAGGACACCGCGACAAAGACCGCGAGAGCAGTCAAAATTTCCTAATCCAACATTCACTAGAAGGCAATGAGGGGTTCGCTCGAGGACTCATATTTCCGATGCGATCTCCGACAACATGCAATCTCGGGGTTCCGAAGATGTTCGATAGAATGCCGCTGTCAGCATATTACAGAATTTTGCATCATCCAATAGATGCGGTAATTGGATGACATGTCTGGATATACGAGAGCCGCAAGTGTTGGATACGGTAATTGGAGGGCAAGTCTGGATACGGGAGCCGCAAGTGCTTTTGAAGAATCGTGGCACCGTAGAATTAGAATTTCCAAGAATGTGAAGGTAAGTTGCACGGACGCAACAAGCCCGTAACAAGCATTCAGACATATTACCACTGATGCGGCTAAGCAGTGCTCAAGCCTAGCCCAACTAAGCTACCCAATGATCCACACTGCCAGAGTATCTTGTCTTAAAAGCTCATAGCAGATGGATGCGAATGGGTCATGCCTTGGCCAGTCCGGTGAGCTCCGGCGAGGTATGCTTAGCCAACAACCAGTTAACCATCCAGCCTTAAATCCACGAGCAGGCGGCCAACAATTGCCAGTCAATTGCAATGGCCACCCAGCCCAACAAACGCGAGCCATAAGTGCCTTCAATGAATCGACAGTGCTAAAAGCATGAGATAAGCATGGGTTTTCATTTAGCAAGCAACCGCGCCATCTGTCAAAGACAAATGAAGCTAGAAATGAGGCACCATAGAATGAGAATTTCAAGAACGTGAAGGTCAGCTGCACGAACGCAACAAGCCCATCACAAGCATTGAGACATATTACCACTCATGCATTTAAACAGTGCTTAAGCCTAGGCCAACTCAGGAGCCCAAAGACGGCGAGAACATTCCAAATTTCCCAATCCATCATTAGCGCAAAAGCATCGCGGGGTTCGCCTGATGACTCATAATTCCGATGCGATCTCCCACAACTTGCAATCCCGGGGTCCCGAAGGCCCGAAAAAGCTTACGTGTCCTGGAGACATCACAGAGTTTGTGCATGTCCCCGGGACGACCGCAGCTCTACAAATATCGAGGACACATTCCGACGACCTCAAGGGCACTGACAAGTTATTCTCGAGAACTATGATTCAGTGCGAGGAACCTGCGGCCGTCGCGAGTACAGCACAAGGACACCGCGACAAAGACCACGAGAGCAGTTCAAATTTCCCAATCCAACATTCGCACGAAGGCAACGCAGGGTTCGCCCAACCCATAATCCCGATGCGATCTCCCACAACATGCAATCCCAGGGGTCCTGAAGGCCTGAAAAAGCTTACGCATCCAGGAGACATCATAGGGACTGCACAAGTCCCCAGGATGCCCGCTGCTCTACAAATATCCAGGACACATTTCAACGACCTCGAGGGCACCAACAAGTAATTCTCGAGAACACCGATTTGGCACGAGGGACCTGCGGCCGTTGCGAGGCCAACAAGAGGACACCGCAATAAAGTCCGTGAGAGCAGTCCAAATTTCTAAATCCAACATTCGCGTGAAGGCAACGCGGAGTTCGCCCAACCCATAATTCTGATGCAATGTCCCACAACATGCAATCCCGGGGGTCCCGATGTCCTGAAAAAGCTTATGCATTCAGGAGATATCATAGAGACTACACAAGTCCTCGGGACGCCCGCAGCTCTGCAAATATCCAGGACACATTCCGGCGACCTTGTGGGCACTGACAAGTAATTATCGAGAACTACTATTTGGTGCAAGGCCCCTGCTGCCATCGCGAGGACAGCACAAGGACACCGCGACAAAGTCCGTGAGAACAGTCCAAATTTCCCAATCCAACATTTTCTCGAAGGCAACGCAGGGTTCGCCCGAGCCATAATTCCGGTGTGATCTCCCACAACATGCAATCTCGGGGGTCCCAATGGGCTGAAAAATCTTACGCATCCAGGAGACATCATAGATACAGCACAAGTCCTCGGGACACCCGCAGCTCTACAAATATCCAGGACACATTCCGACTACCTCGTGGGCACCGACAAGTAATTCTTGAGAACTCTGATTCGATGTGATGCTCCTGCGAATGTCGTGAGGATAGCACGAGGACACCGTGACAAAGTTTGTGAGAGCTGTCCAAATTTCCCAATCCAATATTCACGCGAAGGCAATGCGGGGTTCGCTCGACCCATAATTCTGAAGCAATCTCCTACAACTTGCAATCCCGGGGGTCCCGAAGGCCCGAAAAAGCTTTCGCGTCCACGAGACATCACAGAGACTGCGCTCCATGGGATGCATTCTAAAGACCTCGAGGGCACCGACAAGTAATTCTCGAGAACTTCGCTTCGGCATGAGGCACCTGCGACCGTCGCGAGGACAGCACGAGCACACCAAGACAAAGACCGCGAGAGCAGGCCAAATTTCCCAATACAACATTCGTGGGAAGGCAAACCAGGGTTCGCCCGAGCCATAATCCCGATGCGATCTCCCACAACATGCAATCTCGGGGGTCCTGAAGGCCTAAAAAAGCTTACTCATCCAGGAGACATCATAGGGACTCACAAGTCCCCTGGACGCCCGCTGCTCTACAAATATCCAGGACACATTCCGACGACCTTGTAGGCAATGACAATTAATTCTGGAGAACTCCGATTCGGTGCGAGGCACCTGCGGCCGTCACGAGGATAGCACGAGGACACCGCGACAAAGTCTGTGAGAGCAGGCCAAATTTACCAATCTAACTTTCGCACGAAAGCAACGCGGGGTTCGCCCGACCCATAATTTCGATGCGATCTCCCACAACATGCAATCCCGGGGGTCCCGAAGGCCCGAAAAAGCTTACGCATTCAGGAGACATCACAGAGACTGCGTATGTCCCCGGGACGCCCGCAACTCTAGAAATATCCAGGACACATTCCGACGACCTCGAGGGCCACGACAAGTTGTTCTCGAGAACTCTAATTCAGTGCGAGGCAAATGCGCCGTCGCTAGGACAGCACGAGGACACCACGACAAAGACCGCAAGAGCAGTCCAAATTTCCCAATCTAGCATTCACGCGAAGGCAACGTGGGGTTCGCCCGACCCATAATTTAGATGCGATGTCCCATAACTTGCAATCTAGGGGGTTCCGAAAGCCCGAAAAATCTTACGCATCTAGTAGACATCACACAGACTGTGCAAGTCCCTGGGACGCATTCCAATGTCCTCAAGAGCACTGACATGTAATTCTCGAGAACTCTGCTTCGGTGCGAGGCACTGCACGAGGACATCGCAACAAAGACCGCGAGAGCAGTCCAAATTTCCCAATCCAACATTCGCGCAAAGGTAATGCGGGGTTCGCCCGACCCATAATTCCGAAGCGATCTCCCACAATATGCAATCCCGTGGGTCCCGAAGTCCAGAAAAAGCTTACGCATATAGGAGACATCATGGAGACTGCACAAATCCCCGGGATGCCCGCAGCTCTACAAATATCCAGGACACATGCCGACGACCTCAAAGGCACTAACGAGTAATTCTCGAGAACTTCAATACGGTGTGATGCTCCTGCGACCGCCCTGAGGATAGCACGAGTATACCGAGACAAAGTCCACAAAAGCAGTACAAATTTCCCAATCCAACATTCGCCCGACCCATAATTCTGATGCAAACTCCTACAACTTGCAATCCCGGGAGTCCTGAAGGCCCGAAAAAGCTTACGACTCCAGGAGACATCACAGAGACTGCGCAAGTCCCCGGAACGCTCGCAGCTCTACAAATATCCAGGACACATTCCGACAACCTCGAATGCACCGAAAAGTTATTCATGAGAACTCAAATGCAGCGCGAGGCACCTATGGCCGTCGCGAAGATAGCACGAGGACACCGTGAGAAAGACTGCGAGAGCAGTCCAAATTTCCAAATCCAACATTCGCTCGATGGCAATGCGGGGTTCGCTCGACCCATAATTCCAATGCGATCTCCCACAACTTGCTATCCCAGGAGTCCCGAAGGCGCCGAAAAAGCTTACGCGTCCAGGAGACATCACAGAGACTACGCATGTCCTCAGGACGCCCACAGCTCTAGAAATATCCAGGACACATTCCGACGACCTCGAGGGTGCCGACAAGTAATTCTCGAGAACTCTGATTCAGCGTGAGGCACCTGCGGCCATCGCGAGGACAGCACGATGACACCGCGACAAATGCCGCGAGAGCAGTCTAAATTTCCCAATCCAACATTCGTGCAAAGGCAATCAGGGGTTTGCCCGAGGACTCATAATTCCGATGCGCTCTCCGACAACATGCAATCCCGGGGTCCCGAAGGCCCTAAAAAGCTTACGCGTCTAGTTGACATCACAGAGTCTGCGCATGTCTCCAGGATGCCTGCAACTCTACAAATATTCTGGACACATTCCGACGACCTCGAGGGCACCGACAAGTTATTCTTGAGAACACTGCTTCCGAGCGAGGCAATTGCGGCCATCGCGAGGATAGCACGAGGAAACCGCAACAATGACCGCAAGAGTCGTCCAAATTTCCTAATCCAACATTCGCGTGAAGTCAATGTGGGGTTTGCCTAACCCATAATTCCGATGCGATCTTCCACAACTTGCTGTCCTAGGAGACATCACAGAGACTGCGCAAGTCCCTGGGATGCATTCCAACGACCTCGAGGGCCCCAACAAGTAATTCTCGAGAACTCTGCTTTGGCACGAGGCATCTGCGGCCGTCGCGACGACAGCTCGAGGACACTACGACAAAGACCGCGAGAGCCATCCAAATTTCCCAATCCAACATTCGCGCGAAGGCAACGCGGGGTTCGCCCAAGGACTCAAAATTCTGATGTGATCTCCCACAACATGCAATCCTGGGGTCCCGAAGGCCCTAAAAATCTTACGCGTCCAGGAGATATCACAGAGGCTGCGCATGTCCCCGGGACGCCCGCAGCTCTACAAATGTCCAGGACACATTCCAACGACCTCGAGGGCACCGACATGTAATTCTTGAGAACTCCGATTTAGTGCGAGGCACCTGCGGCCATCGAGAGGATAGCACGAGGACACCACGACAAAGTCCACGAGAGCAGTCCAAATTTCCCAATCCAACATTCATGCGAATGCAATGCGGGGTTCATCCGAGGACTCATAATTCTGATGCGATCTTGCACAACATGCATTCCCAGGGTTCCTAAGGCTGTAAAAAGCTTATGTGTCCACGAGACATCACAGAGTCTACGCATGTCCCCAGGACGCCAACAGCTCTACAAATATCCTGGACACATTTCGACGACAAAAGGGCACCGACAATTAATTCTCGAGAACTCCGATTCGACGCGAGGCACCGGCGACCGTCGCGAGGACAGCATGAGGACACCGCGACAGAGACCACGAGAGCAGTCGAATTTCTGAATCCAACATTCATGCGAAGGAAAAGCGGGGTTCGCCCAACCCATAATTCCGATGCGTTCTCCCACAACTTGCAATCTCGGGGGTCCAGAAGGCCCAAAAAAGCTTACGCATCCAGGAGACATCACAGAGATTGTGCAAGTCACCGGGACGCCCGCAGCTGTACAAAAGTCTAGGGCACATTCCGACGACCTCAATGGCACCACCAAGTAATTCACGAGAACTCCGATTCGGCGTGAGGCTACAGCGGCCGTTGCGAGGACAGCACGAGGAAACCGCAACAAAGACCGCGAGGGTAGTATAAATTTCCCAATCCAACATTCGTGCGAAGGCAACTCAGGGTTTGCCCAGGACTCATAATTCCGATGCGATCTCTGACAACATGCAATCCCGAGGGTCCTAAAGGCCCTAAAAAGCTTACGCATCTAGGAGACATCACAGAGTCTGCGCAAGTTCCCGAGACGCCCGCAACTCTACAAATACATTTCGATGACCTCGAGGGCACCGACAAGTTATTCTCGAGAACTCCAATTCAGTGCGAGGCACCTGCGGCCATTGCGAGGATAGCACGAGGATAGCGTGACAAAGACCGCGAGAGCAGCTCAAATTTCCCAAACCAACATTCGTGCAAAGGCAATACGGGGTTCGCCCGAGGACTCATAATTCCGATGTGATCTCCCACAATATGCAATCCCGGGGTCCCGAAGGCTCGAAAAAGCTTACGCATCCAGGAGACATCACAGAGTCTGCACATGTCCCCGGGACGCCTGCAGCCCTACAAATATCCAGGACACATTCCGACAACCTCGAGGGCACCGACAAGTTATTCTCGAGAACTCCGATTTGACGTGAGGCACTTGCAGCCTTCGTGAGGACAACACGAGGACTCTGCGACAAAACTTGCGAGAGCAATCCAAATTTTCCAATCCAACATTCGCGCGAAGGCAACGCGGGAATCACCCGAGGACGCATAATTATGATGCGATCTCCCACCACATGCAATCTCGGGGTCCCTAAGATGTTTTATAGAATGTCGCTGTCAGCATATTACAGAATTTTGCATCATCCGGCAGATGCGGTAATTGGATGGCAAGTCTGGATATACGGGAATCGCAAGTGTCGAATGAGGTAATTGGAGGGAAAGTATAGATATAGGGGAGCCGCAAGTGTTCGAAGAATCGTGGCACCATAGAATAAGAATTTCCAAGAACATGAAGGTCAATTGGACGGACACAAAAAGCCCATCACAAGCATTGAGACATATTACCACTCATGTGCCTAAACAGTGCTCAAGCCTAGCCCAACTTAGCTGCCCAATGATCAACACTGCCAGAGCATCTTGTCTTAAAAGCTCATAGCAGATGGATTTGAATGGGTCATGCCTTGGCCGGTCCAGTGAGCCCCTGCGAGGTACGCTTAGCCAACAAACAGTCAACCATCAAGTTTTAAATCCACTAGCAGGCGGCCAAGAATCGACAGTCAACTGCAATGGCCACCCGGCCCAACAAACGAGAGCCGCAAGTGCCTTCGCTGAATCGACAGTGATAAAAGCATGAGATAACTGTGGGTTCTCATTTAGCAAGAAACTGCGCCATCAGTCAAAGACAAATGAAGCTATAATCGAGGCACCGTGGAATGAGAATTTCAAGAACGTGAAGGTCAGCTACACGGACGCAACAAGCCCATCACAAACATTGAGACATATTACCACTCATTTGTCTAAATAGTGCTCAAGCATAGCCTAACTCAGGTGCCCAATGATCCACACCGCCAGAGCGTCTTGCCTTAAAAGCTCATAGCAAATGGATGCGAAAGGGTCATGCCTCGGCTGGTCCGTTGAGCCTCTAAGAGGCACAGAAGCGTCACGCATCAAAACCTAAAGCTAACCCCTAACCTAAACCTAAAGCTAACATATACTTAAAGCTAACCTATCCCTAACCCATAACCCCTAACAACCTACCTTAAACCGTTACATAAACCTAAACCCTAACCTAAACTTATAGCTAATGTAAAACTAAACCATAATGACCTTTACCTAAACTATCCATATAACTATACCTATACCTAAAGCTAATGTAAAACTAAACCCTAACCCTAACCTATACAACTAACCTAAAACTATTCCCTAACCATACCTAAATCTAACTCTAAAACTAACCTAACTAAACACTAACCTATACAACTAACCTAAAACTAATCCCTAACCCTAAATCTAACCCTAACTTAAACCTAAAACTAATCCCTAACCCTAAATCTAACCCAAACCTAAAACTTAAACTAATCCTTAACCCTAAAACTTACATAACTAAACACTAACCTATACAACTAACCCAAAACCTAACCTAGCTAATCCTAAAACTAATCCCAAACCCTAAACCAAAACTAAACCTAAATCTAACCCAATACTTAACCTAACTAAACCCTAACCTATACAGCTAACCTAAAACTATTCCCTAACCTATACATAAATCTAACCCTAACCTAAAACTAAACCCTAACTCAAAACTTAAATCTAACCCCAAAACTAACCTAACTAAACACTATCCTATGCTAAATCTAACCCTAAACCTAAATCTAACCTTAAACCTAACCTTAACCAAAAACTAAACTCTAACCTATACCTAACCTAAAACTAAACCCTAACCTAACCTAACCTAACTTATACCTATACCTAACCCCTAACCCCTAACCTCTAACCCCTAACCTACAGCTAAAGCTACCTAAAACTAAATGTAACCCTAAACCTAACCTTAACCTAAAACTAAACCCTAACCTAACCTAACCTAACCTAACCTATACTTATACCTCTATACCTAACTCTAAACCTAAATCTGACTTTAAACCTAACCTATACCTATACCTATACCTATACCTAACCCTATACCAAAATCTAACCTTAAACCTATACCTAAACCCTAACCTAACCTAACCTAACCTAACCTAACCTAACCTAACTTAACCTAACCTAACGCCTAACCCCTAACCCCTAACCCCTAAACTAAAACTAAACCCTAACCTACCTAACTCTAACCTTAAAACTATATTCTAACCTAAAACTAAAACCTAACTAATAAACCCTAAGCTAAGCTAAGCTAACCTAACCTTGCCTAAGCCTAACCCTAAGAAACCTAACATAACATTGCCTAAGCCCTGCAAACTACAGATGCAAGTTTGCAATAGATGAATCGACAGTGCTAAAAGCTCGAGATAATTGTGAGTACTCATTTATCAAGCAACCGCCCCATCAATCAAAGACAAATGAAGCTATAATCAAGGCACCGTAGAATGAAAATTCCTGTGAACATGATGGTCAGTTGCTCGAATGTAACAAGCCCATCACAAGCATAGAGACGTATTGCTGCTCATATGCCTAAACAGTGCTCAAGCCTAGCCAAACTCAGCCGCCCAATGATCCACATTGCCAAAGCATCTTATCTAAAAAGCTCATAGCTGATGGATGCGAAAGAATCGGCCTTGGATGGTCTGGTGAGCCCCTGCGAGGCACGAAAGCTGTCACGCATTGAAATGATAATTTCAAGCAGCGGGTCTTATTTCCCGACAAAATTTCGATGCAAACGACATCACGAGGTGCAAAGGGACACTGCTATAACACCACGAGAGCAATCCAAATTTTCCAATCCATCATTCATGCGATTTTTTCTCTAGCGACCCGATGGCCCGAAAAATCTTACGCATCCAGGAGATCTCACAAAGACTTCGCCTATGCCCGGGACGCAGGCAGCTCTACAAACTCCAGATGCAAAGGAAGTCTCAAAGCCTTCGAGGACACCGCGACATCATAGCACATTCGGACAATCTCAAAGGCACTAAGTAGTTCTCAAAAATCCTTGCGGCTAGCACCAAACTTTCCCTCCAATGTATTCTCGATGATTTGCGTGAATCTGTATGTCCATCGGATTGGACTTTTGTGCGTTTCTCATAATTGAGGCACCGTAGAAAGAGAATTCCCCAAAGCCTTCGAGGACATCATGACATCATAGCACATTTTGACAACCACGAGGGCAGTGACAGTAGTTCTCAAAAATTCCTGTGGCTAGCACCAGACTTGCCCTCCAATGTATTCTCGATAATTTGCGTGAATCTGCATGTCCATCGGATTGGAATTTTGTGCGATTCTCATATTCAAGGCACCGTAGAATAAGAATTCCCAAGAACGTGTGGTCAATTGCCCGAATGCAATAAGCCCATCACAAGCACAGAGACATATTGCCACTCATGTGCCTAAACAGTGCTCAAGCCTAGCCAAACTCAGCTGCCCAATGATGCACATCGCCAAAGCATCTTACTCAAAAGCTCATAGCTGATGGATGCGAAAGAGTCAAGCTTGGATGGTCTGGTGAGCCCCTGCGCGGCACGAAAGCTGTCACGCATTGAAATGATAATTTCAAGCAGCAGGTCTTATTTCCCAACAAAATTTTGATGCAAACGACATCACGAGGAGCGAAGGGACACTGCTACAACACCACGAGAGCAGTCCAAATTTCCCAATCCATCATTCACGCAATTTTTTCTCTAGCAAGACCCGAAGGCCCGAAAAATCTTATGCATCCAAGAGATCACACGAAGACTCCGCCTGTCCTCGGGATGCAGGCAGCTCTACAAACACGCAAGGCCCGATGCGAAGAAATTCTCAAAGCCATTGAGGACACCACGACAACATAGCACATTCCAACAATCATGACGGCACTGACGTAATCGAGTTCTGAGGGCCCCAAAAAGCTTACGCGGCCAAGGGAGCTCTAACGCGAAGTTCAGTTGTACGAATGCAACAAGCTGACCACCAGCATAGAGGCATTTTGCCAGCAATGCATCTAAACAGGTGCCTCGCGCAGAATTGGAGTTCTCGAGAATTACTTGTTGGTGCCCTCGAGGTCATCGGAATGTGTCCTGGATATTTGTAGAGCTGTGGGCGTCTCGGGGACATGTGCAGTCTCTGTGATGTCTCCTGGACTCGTAAGCTTTTTCGGGCTTTCAGGACCCCGGGATTGCAAGTTGTGGAGATCGCATCGGAATTATGAGTCCTCGGGCAAACCCCACGATGCCTTTGCGTGAATGTTGGATTGGGAAATTTGGACTGCTCTCGCTGTCTTTGGGCACATGAGTTGGGCTAGGCTTGAGCACTGTTTAGGCGCATGAGTGGTAATATGTCTCAATGCTTGTGATGGGCTTGTTGCACCCGTGCAGCTGACCTTCACGTTCTTGAAATTCTTAGTCTATAGTGCCTCGATTATAGCTTCATTTGTCTTTGACTGATGGCGCGATTGCTTGCTAAATGACAACCCACGGTTATCTCATGCTTTTAGCACTATCGATTCATCAAAGGCACTTGTGGCTCCCATTTGTTGGGCCAAGTGGCCATTCTAGTTGACTGTTGATTCTTGGCCGCCTGCTCGTGGATTTAACCCAATGAATTATAGACAAGAAACATGGAAGACTTAAAGCCATAATGGATTATAAAAGCAAGGGAATAACAAAGTAAAGGATTGGTGACTAATACAACTATAAAACAATGGAGCTTCTCCTAACCCAGCAAGGAGGGAGCTTTGCTTGGAATTACGGGGTCCTGGATTCGAATCCAAATTGCTAGAATTTTTAATTAGGGTGGGGAAAATTGTAGTGTTTGGGCCAAAACAATTTAAAAAAAAAAACTATAAAACAAAAGGGGGAAGAGATAGAAAGAAGGAAAGAGAAAGTTGTTAGCTAAGCGTACCTCGCAGAGGCTCACCGGACCGGCAAAGGCATGACCCTTTCGCATCCATCTGCTATGAGCTTTTAAGACAAGATGCTGATCATTGGGCAGCTGAGTTCGGCTAGGCTTGAGCACTATTTAGGCACATCAGTGGTAATATGTTTGAATGCATGTGATGGGCTTGTTGCGTCCGTGCAACTGACCTTCACGTTCTTGGAAATTCTCATTCTACAGTGCCTCGATTCTTTGAAGGCACTTGCGGCTCCCGTATATCCAGACTTGCCCTCCAATTATTACATTCGACACTTGCCACTCACATATATCCAGACTTGCCATCCAATTACCGCATCTGATGGATGATGTAGAATTATGTAATATGCTGACAGCAGCATTCTATCAAACATCTTCGGGACCCCGGGATTGCATGTTGTGGGAGATTGCATCAGAATTATGAGTCCTCGGGCGAACCCACATTGCCTTCACGTAAATGTTGGATTGGGAAATTTGGACTGCTCTCGCGGTCTTTATCGGGGTGTCCTTGTGCTACCCTCGCAACGGCCGCAGGTGCCTCGCACTAAATTAGAGTTCTTGAGAATAACTTGTCGGTTCCCTCGAGGTCGTCGGAATGTGTCCTGGATATTTGTAGAGCTGCGGGCATTCCGTGGACATGCGTAGACTCTGTGATGTCTCCTAAATGTATAAGCTTTTTAGGGCCTTCAGGCGGTATAGGTATATTGGGTTAGGTTAGGTTAGGTTAGGGTTTAGGTATAGGTATAGGTATAGGTTAGGGTTTATGGTGGGGACACCATGATCGATCGTCGATTCATTCCTGGCAGAGTTTATCGTCGACGATCGAGATCTAGCCATGCTGCTTCGATCTGGATTGATTGACTATTAGGATAGATTGGGAAAGATGGATGTTGCGGATCGCTGACTCGATAGATTGGAAATCTCCTATTTATTCTGATTGATTGGAGATTCCATTTTGGGATGATTTTATTTCTCGCATTTATTTTGTATTAGTTGTTTCTATTTCAGTGATCATTATTTTAGGCATGTTATTTAGTATTTTCTCGTTTGTGTGAGGAATTTATTACATTATGTATTTTTCTTTTTTTGAGTCAGTCTGTATGGAGGTCTATATAAACGCCTCCCTGTTACTCTTATTTTCTTAATGTTGAATAAATCTGATTTGTGTTTTCCCTTGGGGATTATTTGATTCTGGAATGAATCGATATCCTGGATAGGGAAGGGCTTG
>KZ452966.1:447404-461782 GCA_002786265.1 Apostasia shenzhenica | reverse complement strand
AACAAAACTTGGAGAGCAATCCAAATTTTCCAATCCAACATTCGCGCGAAGCAACGCAGGGAATTCACCCGAGGACGCAATAATTTTTTAATGGATTGCCCCGGGGGGAGAAATTTTGATTCCCACCACATTCGCAACTCCGGGGTCCCTCAAGATGTTTGACTAGGAATGTCGCGCTGTCAGCATATTACAGAATTTGCACCATCCGGCAGATGCGGTAATTGGCATGGCAAGTCTGGATATACGGAATCGCAAGTGTCGAAATGAACTGGTAATTGGAGGGAAAGTATAGATTATAGGTGATAGCCGCAAGTGTTTCGAAGAATCGTTAGGACCATAGATAAGAATTTTCCAAGAACAGAAGGTCAAATTGGACGGACACAAAAAGCCCACAAAGCATTGAGACAAATATTACCACTCATGGCCTAAACAGGCTGCCTCAAGCCAATAGCCCACAGCTCAGCTGTCCCAATGATCAACACTTGCCAGAGCATCTTGTCTTAATAAGAGCTCTAGCAGATTGGATTTATGTAATCGGGTGAATAGCCTTGGCGGTCCCGTTGAGCCCCAGCGAGGTACGGCTTAGCCAAACTAAACAGTCAACCATCAAGTTTTAAATCCACTAGCAGGCGGCCAAGATCGACAGTCAACTGCAATGGCCACCCGGCCCACACAAACGAGAGCCGCAAGATGCCTTCGCTGAAGTCGACAGTGATAAAAGCATGAGATAACCGTGGGTTCTCATTTAGCAAGAACTCGCCATCAGTCAAAGACAAATTGGAAGGCTATAATCGAGGCCACGTGGAAGTGAGAATTTCAAGAACGTGAAGGTCAGCTACACGGACGCAACAAGCCCATCACACATTGAGACATATTTACCACTCATTTGTCTAAATTAGTGCTCAAGCATAGCCTAACTCAGGTGCCCAATGATCCACACCGCCATACGCGTCTTGCCTTAAAAGCTCATAGCAAATGGATGCGAAAGGGTCATGCCTCCGGCTGGTCCGTTGAGCCTCTACGAGGCACAGAAGCGTCACGCATCGAACCTAAAGCTAACCCTAACCTAAACTAAAGCTATCATATACTTAAAGCTACCTATCCATAACCATACCCTAACAACCTACCTTAAACCGTTACATAAACTAAACCCTAACCTAACTTATAGCTAATGTAAAACTAAACCATAATGACCTTTACCTAAACTATCCATATAACTATACCTATACCTAAAGCTAATGTAAAACTAAACCTAACCTAACCTATACAACTAACCTAAACTATTCCCTAAACCTTACCTAAATCTAACTCTAAAACTAACCTAACTAAACACTTAACCTATACAACTAACGCTAAACTAATCCCTAACCCTAAATCTAACCTACTAAAACCTAAAACTAATCCCTAACCCTAAATCTAACCCAAACCTAAACTTAAACTAATCCTTACCCTAAATTTAAATAACTAAACACTAACCTATACAACTAACCCAAAACCTAACTAGCTAATCCTAAAACTAATCCAACCCTAACCAAAACTAAACCTAAATCTAACCCAATACTTAACCTTAACTAAACCCTAACCTATACAGCTAACCTAAACTATTACCCTACGCTATACATAAATCTAACACCTAACCTAAAAACTAAACCTAACTCAAAACTTAAATCTAACCCCAAAACTAACCTAACTAAACACTATCCTATGCCTAAATCTAACCTAAACCTAATCTAACCTTAACCTAACCTTAACAAAAACTAAACTCTAACCCTATACCTACCTAAAACTAACCCTAACCTAACCTAACCTAACTTATACCTATACTAACCCTAACCCTAACCTCTAACCCCTAACCTACAGCTAAAGCTACCTAAACTAAATGTAACCTAAACCTAACTTAACCTAAAACTAAACCCTAACCTAACCTAACCTAACCTAACCTAACCTTCCGGTTTCTCAGGCCATCCCATACAGACTTGATTCCTTTCTTGGCCCGCTAGATGGGCAATGCCCTTTTTCTCGATGCTATCTGGCAGGCGCCAGTCCATAAGATTTTAGCCACTTCGACTTGAGGCCTACAGGGGTGATTACTGATCCCCACGAGCATATCTAGGGGTTTCGAAGCCATTGTCCACTATCGCCAATCCGATGAAGCCACCAAATGCAACTCTTGGCTAATACTATGAAACGGGCAGCTTTAAGGCTGGTTCATTAGTTGCCCAGGAGTCACATTTGTTCCTATGAGCATTTGAAGTTGGAACTCATCGCGCCGCTTCATCAGCCGAACCAAGATGGTGTGTCTCCGATATGGTGCTTGCCAATATAAAGCAGGGCAAGAAAGAAAGTTTTGCGGGATTACACCAACCGCTTCTTCTCCACAGCAAGTAGAAGCAGAAGAACGTCGACCCTGCTGTAAGCCATAGACAACTACCGAAGAGGTCTTAAGAGTAGGGACTTGTCCAAGTCCCTAAACTGGCGAAACTTAGAGTTATAAGGAACTGGTTGCCAGGGCCAGCCAGTTTGAGCTGCTGGAAGATGATGGGCTTCTCCCCCAATGTTTCTAGAGCCAAGAAGGAGAAGAAGAGGAACATTGAGGCAACGAACCATCATCCATGATGAAATCGCAGAGGCAAGAACCATGGCAGGGACGATAGGAGGCCACGAGAGACCCATGAGCAAAAGCACTTTCTCTCCCGGCACTTACTGAAGTCTATGCGACAGCCGTCAAGCAGGGCTGGGCTGGTTCATCCCGCAAGACCCAAACCGGCACTTCCGACGATAGTCGGATCCAGAGAACTACTACGAGTTCTACGAGAACTATGGGCATGAGCTCCACAAGTGCATACTCATTAAGGGCTGCTTAACAAGCTAGCAGAATCAGAGCAAACTCGAAAAATTATGATGATGGCAGCCGACATTCAATGCTACACAGAAGGGTAAGGCCCCAGAAGATGTGGGGGATCCACCCAGCTTTACCACCGCAAGGCCCTAGTCAGCCGATGCGTATCCTACGTACCCTCTACTGCAAGGACTATCAATGTTATCTTTAGCGTTGACCCTGCTACCACTCGGCACCATGTGATTGAAGTAGGCGACATCGATCATTAGCCTTCTTCCTCTATCCCGCTCACTTTCTGTCATTAAGACCTTCCCCGATAGGGCAACCCTCACAATAACTCGGATAGTGATCACTGCTCGTGTCACTGATTTGACATTCGGCGAGTACCTCGACTCTGAAAGTGTAGTCGATGTCCTATTTGAATCAGCCTTCCTCGAGATGGGGCTCAAGGAAATGAACTTCCTCCATGCAGGAACCACTCTGTTAGGTTTCTCCCGGAGAGATGGTTCAACCGTTGGGATTTATCTTTCTGTCGGTCTCTTTCAGTGATGATAATGGCCACGCCATAAGTATGGTAAAATTTGTCGTCATCAGAGCCAAGTCAAGCTACAATGTCATCCTTGGGAGAGCAACTCTTAAGTCCTTCGGGTTCGCAGGCTTCGGGCTTCAGGCTTCTAGTTTCAAAAATGCACATTCGTGGGATTCAGGCCTAGGGATTGAAGCTTGTGCCAATAGACTTCGGTCTTCTAGCTTGGGCATTCAATCCTTGAAATTCGAGCTTTGATCTTGGCCTTTAGGCTTCGGATTTAGGCTTGTGCCTTCAAGCTTCGGATTTAGGCTTGTGTCTTCAGGCTTCGTGCTTCGGCCTTCAGCCTTCGGCCTTCGGGCAATGGGCTTAAGGCTTCAGGCTTAAGCCTACGAGGTTCAGGCTTTGAGCTTAAGCCTTCAGGCTTGGGCCTTTGGGCTTCAAGCTTCTGGCTTTGAGAATTGTGGCTTTGAGCTTGAGCAATAGGCAATCAGACTTCAAGCTTGGGCCTTTAAGCTTTGGAATTTGTTGCATTGGGCTTAAGGCTTAAGACTTTTGGCTTTTTGGGTTTGGGTTTCAGTCTACGGGATAGGGCCTTTGCCATCAGGCTTAGGCCTTTTGGCTTCAGAATTAGGCCTTCAGGCTTTGGGATTTGAGGTTTGGGCTATGGGCATTGGGTATGTGCCTTGGTGCTTTGGGATTTGGCCTCAGGCCCTTTGACCTTCAGGATTTTTGGTTTTAGCTTTCAAGCTTTGGGCTTTAAGCTTAGTCCTATAGGCTTTGGGCTTCGGGGTTATGCCTTCGGGCTTTGGGCTTGTGCATTTGGGCAATGGGCTTCACGCTACATGCTTCGGGCTTCAGGCTTTAGGCTTCACATTATGGAGTCAAAAAATATTGCTTAATATCACCATGAAAATGGAATCAACGACAAACACAACTAGGCTCAGGAAAATTAAGCACTATAATAAAAACTAATAAACCTCTAGCCCTAATGTCGAAGTCTCAACCCCCTTGCCGTAGTCCCAACGAAGATGAATCACCCTTAAATAGAAGCCGCAGCTTCCTGCTCTGCTCCGATCAATGGAGAACACCGATACAGCCACCTGCTATGACATCAGTGACAAATCAATGCCACCTCCATCGAGATCATTTAAAATGAAGAAAATTCTTCTTGCAGCTCAAAATGCCCTCCTCATCCTTAGCGTTGCCATCCTTTTTATATAAGAAGTTGAAAGGGAAACTGAGGTGCAGTTCACTTATCTGTGCAGGAAGCATAGTTTAGAGCGTGAAGCCCATTGCCCAAATGCACAAGCCCAAAGCCCGAAGGCATAACCCCGAAGCCCAAAGCCTATAGGACTAAGCTTAAAGCCCAAAGCTTGAAGGCTAAAACCAAAAATCTGAAGGTCAAAGGGCCTGAGGCCAAATCCCAAAGCACCAAGGCACATACCCAATGCCCATAGCCCAAACCTCAAATCCCAAAGCCTGAAGGCCTAATTCTGAAGCCAAAAGGCCTAAGCCTGATGGCAAAGGCCCTATCCCGTAGACTGAAACCCAAACCCAAAAGCCAAAAGTCTTCAGCCTTAAGCCCAATGCACAAATTCCAAAGCTTAAAGGCCCAAGCTTGAAGTCTGATTGCCTATTGCTCAAGCTCAAAGCACAATTCTCAAAGCCAGAAGCTTGAAGCCCAAAGGCCCAAGCCTGAAGGCTTAAGCCCAAAGCCCGAACCTCGTAGGCTTAAGCCTTAAGCCTTAAGCCCATTGCCCGAAGGCCGAAGGCTGAAGGCTGAAGCACGAAGCCTGAAGACACAAGCCTAAATCCGAAGCTTGAAGGCACAAGACTAAATCCGAAGCCTAAAGGCCCAAGATCAAAGCTCGAATTTCAAGGATTGAATGCCCAAGCTAGAAGACCGAAGTCTATTGGCACAAGCTTCAATCCCTAGGCCTGAATCCCACGAATGTGCATTCTTGAAACTAGAAGCCTGAAGCCCGAAGCCTGCGAACCCGAAGGACTTAAGAGTTGCTCTCCCAAGGATGACGTTGTAGCTTGACTTGGCTCTGATGACGACAAATTTTACCATACTTATGGCGTGGCCATTATCATCACTGAAAGAGACCGACAGAAAGATAAATCCCAATGGTTGAACCCTCTCTCCGGAGAAACCTAACAGAGTGGTTCCTGCATGGAGGAAGTTCATTTCCTTGAGCCCCATCTCGAGGAAGGCTGATTCAAATAGGACATCGACTACACTTTCAGAGGCGAGGAGTACTCGCCGAATGTCAAATCAGTGACACGAGCAGTGATCACTATCGAGTTATTGTGAGGGTTGCCCTATCGGGGAAGGTCTTAATGACAGAAAGTGAGCGGGATAGAGGAAGAAGGCTAATGATCGATGTCGCCTACTTTAATCACATGGTGCCGAGTGGTAGCAGGGTCAACGCTAAAGATAACATTGATAGTCCTTGCAGTAGGGGGGTACGTAGGATCGCATCGGCTGACTAGGGCCTTGCGGTGGTAAAGCCTGGGGTGGATCCCCCACATTTTCTGGGGCCTTACCCTTCTGTGTAGCATTGAATGTCGGGGCCATCATCATAATTTTTTCGAGTTTGCTCTGATTCGCTAGCTTGTTAAGCAGGGCCCTTAATGAGTGGCACTTGTGGAGCTCATGCCCATAGTTCTCGTAGAACTTGTAGTAGTTCTCTGGATCCACTCTCGTCGGAAGTGCCGGTTTGGGTCTTGCCGGATGAACCCAGCCCTGCTTGACGGCTGTCGCATAGACTTCAGTAAGTGGCCGGGAGAGAAAGTGCTTTTGCTCATGGGTCTCTCGTGGCCTCCTATCGTCCCTGCCATGGTTCTTGCCTCTGCGATTCATCATGGATGATGGTTCGTTGCCTCAATGTTTCCTCTTCTTCTCCTTCTTGGCTCTAGAAACATTGGGGGGAGAAGCCTCATCATCTTCCAGCAGCTCAAACTGACTGGCCCTAGCAACCAGTTCCTTATAACTCTAAGGTTTCGCCAGTTGTAGGGACTTGGACAAGTCCCTACTCTTAAGACCTCTTCGGTAGTTGTCTATGGCTACAGCAGGGTCGACGTCTTCTGCTTCTACTGCTGTGGAGAAGAAGCGGTTGGTGTAATCCCGCAAACTTTCTTTCTTGCCCTGCTTGATATTGGCAAGCACCATATCGGAGACAACCATCTTGGTTCGGCTGATGAAGCGGGCGATGAGTTCCAACTTCAAATGCTCATAGGAACAAATGTGACTCCTGGGCAACTTAATGAACCAGCTTAAAGCTGCCCGTTTCATAGTATTAGCCAAGAGGTTGCATTTGGTGGCTTCATCGGATTGGCGATAGCGGACAATGGCTTCAAACCCCTAGATATGCTCGTGGGGATCAGTAATACCCCTGTAGGCCTCAAGTCGAAGTGGCCTAAAATCTTATGGGACTGGCGCCTGCCTGATAGCATCAGAAAAAAGGGCATTGCCATCTAGCGGGCCAAAGAAAGGATCAAGTCTGTATGGGATGGCCTGAGAAACCGGGAAGAGAGGATTCCGTCAATTGAGGAAAGCAGGGAAAGTTGAAGGAAAGAAGGTAGGATGTAGAAGTGGATATGGTGGAAGAGGATTATGGTGGACTTGCTGCGGGTTATCGGGGTTTACGCGGGTTATCGGGGTTTACGTGGGTTTTTGGGATTTATGGGGTTGACGCGGGTTTACAGGGTTTATGCGGGTTAAGAGTTTAAGCGGTTTACGCGGTTTACGCGGTTTACGCGGTTTACGCGGTTTACGCGGTTTACGCGGTTTACGCAGTTTACAGGGTTTATGCGGTTTACGAGTTTATAGATTTTAAGGGATTTTTCGGGGTTTATGGGATTTTCCGTGTTTTCAAGGTTTACGTGGTTTTACGGGATTTATGAGGTTATTCGGGGTTTACAGGGTTTTCGGGGTTAACGGGGTTTTCGGGGTTTACCGTGTTTTTGACGTTTACGGGTTTACACGGGTTTCGTGGGTTTATGCGGGTTTACGCGGGTTTATGGGGCTTACGCGAGTTTACGGTGTTTACGGTGTTTACGGAGTTTACGCGGTTTATGCGGTTTACGGGGTTTACGGGGTTTACTGGGTTTTCGGGGTTTACGGGTTTTACGCGGTTTTCAAGGTTTACGGTTTGTACGGGGCTTTTTGAGGTTTTCGGGGTTTACGGTTTGTACGGGGCTTTTTGGGGTTTTCGGGGCTTTTCGGGGTTTACGGGGTTTTTCGGGGCATACAAATTTTACGGGGTATACGAATATTACGGGGTTTACGGTTTTACGGGGTTTTTGAGATTTTTCGGGTTTTCGGGGTTCAGGGTTTACGAGGTTCGTGGTTTACGGGAAAACCCCAGACACCCAGAACCTCGGACCCCCGGACCCCCATAAACTACAAGGTTTATGGGTTTGGGGCTTTAGGCTTTGGGCTTTCGGCATTGGGGTTTGTCCTTCGATGTTTAGGCAGCGAGCTTCGAACTTTGAGCTTGGGCCTTTGGGCTTTGGGATTTAAGCTTTAGGCTTTGGGGTTTGGGATTTAGCCTTCGAACTTTTGGCTTCGGTGATGCAGAGCAAAATCACTAGCATCAACGACTACGTTATAATCTATGATCTCGCACGTAGATTATAACAATTTGTTATCTTGTTTATAGTTATCTTTATTTTTTGCACATTTATTTGGGTTATTGTTGAGTAAAAAATTGAGTTATATTAGTGGGAATGCCCACGTATGAGTTCTGTATATATTTTATTTTTAGTTCAAGTCAGTTGGAGTCAAAAAGATACAATTGGAATCAAATCAATTTTGATTTGAACCCAATTTGATTCTTTTATGGGTTAATTAAGAATGGCAAGGACTTAGGTGTAAAATGGGAGAAAATATCAAACAGCTTATGAATTATCCCTTTAAATCCCTAAACTGTCTTCACTGTGATCGAGAGAAGCATTAATGGCTTCTTTTCCAGTTGCTCGCTCGATCTTCAGCCACGATGCCAACTCTACCAGAGTCGGTGGTTCCCTTTGTCAGCCATGTGCCCACGCAAGCAACCGCCAGCCACAATCTCCTTCCCAAATTGCTGACTATGCTTCCTGCACAGATAAGTGAACTGCACCTCAGTTTCCCTTTCAACTTCTTATATAAAAAGGATGGCAACGCTAAGGATGAGGAGGGCATTTTGAGCTGCAAGAAGAATTTTCTTCATTTTAAATGATCTCGATGGAGGTGGCATTGATTTGTCACTGATGTCATAGCAGGTGGCTGTATCGGTGTTTCTCCACTGATCGGAGCAGAGCAGGAAGCTGCGGCTTCCATTTAAGGGTGATTCATCTTCGTCGGGACTACGGCAAGGGGGTTGAGACTTCGACATTAGGGGCTAGAGGTTTATTAGTTTGATTATAGTGCTTAATTTTCCTGAGCCTAGTTGTGTTTTGTCGTTGATTCCATTTTCATGGTGATATTAAGCAATATTTTTTGATCAGTTAATTTCCTTAATTCATATTTAACTTCATGTTCTCAGATTGAAGTGATTTTCTACTTTGCTTTGGTCTTATGCCATTATCTCCACATTAAGCCATATTTGTAATTGAAATTCATGTGTTGTTTGCCAATTTGTTGAATGTGAAATTGCTGAGTTTTAATTTATATTACAATTCCTGTTCTGAATTGAATTCATATGACTCATGTTTGATGAAGATTTATATGTTAAATGACTCGATTAATTATCATGTGTAAAGTACTTCAAAATAATATGCATACGAGTAAAATTCTTTCTGAAATTCGATCATTTAATTATCTTATTTTGCTATAGTTTCTTGAATTTACTAGGATTGAAGATTAATCAACAAAGTTATTTTATGACACTTACATGAACATGTAAATATTTACATTTATTATAATTTGGAATGCTTAGTTTAATCTCCTCTTCACTTGCATTTAGTAATTTCATATATTAAAAAAAGGAAACTTAGGTTCCAACTTAATATTGGTAGTGAAGGATCGCCTTAAACTGATCCCCACGCTGCATCATTCGGGTTCTAGAATTTGGCCATGGACCTTTCAGCTTTGGTTTTGCAATTTGTCTTTAGGCTTTTGGAATTTTGGCATCAAGCATGGGCTTTGGTCATGGGCTTAGGCTTGGGACTTCAAGTTTTAGGCTTCTGGCATGGGCCTTCGAGCTTTGGGCATGACCCTTTGTGCTTGGGCTTTAGTTTTTGGGCTTTAGGCTTCGGCCTTGGGCATTCGCCTTTATGCTTAGGCCATCAGGCTTCAGCCTTTAGGCTTAGTCTTTAGTGGTTTGGGTTTCAGTTGTTCGGGCTTTGGCTTTAGGATTTGAGCTACAGACTTTGCTAGTTGTGACTTTGGGAATCGAGCCTTAAGCTTTGGGTTTGAGCTTCAGCATTCAAGCGTGTAGTTTTAGATTTTGGTCTTCAACCTTCGGGGTTTGAGGTTTTTGCATTTGAGCTTCAGTCTTTTGACATGACCCTTCGGGATTCGTTCTTCGAGCTTCGATTTTCGATCATCGAGCTTCAGGATCTAGGCTTCAGGTTACACCATTTGGCTTCAGGATTTGGGCTTGAGGTTTTGAGTTTAGGGCAACAGGCATTGGGCTTTTGGCTTGTCCCTTTGCACTTTGGGCTTCGGGATTTGGGTTTTGGGTTTCAAGCACGAGCCTTCATGTTTTAGGCTTCAGGCTTTGGGATTTGGGCTTAGGGCTTCGAGTTTTAGGGATGAGGCTTCGGGCATGGAGCTTCAGGCTTTGGCATTGCTGCTTTGGGCATTCAGGCTTTCATGCCTTGGGATTTAGGTTTTGAGCTTCAGCTTAGACCATAAGGTATCGAGGTTCGTGCTTCATTCTTCCAACTTTGGCCTTTAGGCTTCAGGCTTTGGGCTTCGGACTTTAGGTTTGGAGCTTGGGGCTTTAGGCTTTGGGTTTGAGCTTTGATCTTAAGGCTTTTCGGTCAGTATTGTGTCTTCGACCTCTGAACTTGAGCTTTTGGCCTTCGGGCTTCTGGCTTCAGCTTCAGCATTCAAGCATCAGACATGAGCCTTCGAGTTTTGGCCATCTGACATACAGCTTAGGCTTTCAAGGTTCTGTCTTTAAGATTAGGCCTTTAGGCTTTTGGCTTTGGCTATCAGCTTTTGAGCTTCGGTATTCAGGCTTCGGGCTTTAGCTTTTAGGTTAGGCTTGTTCCTTTGGGCTTCAGGATTTGGCCCTCGAGTTTCGAGTTTAGGCCTTGCGTCTTTGAGCTTGGGCTTCGAGCTTTTGGCTTCAGGCTTAAGAATCCAAAAATGATCTTTGGGCTTTAGTCTTCTAGTTTGCACATAGAGTGTTCAAGCTTCAAGCTTAGGCCATCAGGGTTCGTGCTTCTGGCATTAGGTTTTATGTGTTGAGCTCCAAACTTCTAGCTTGGGCATTTGGGCAAGCTTCATGCTTTGTGCTTTGGTCTTGGGACTTTGTCCTATGAGGTTGAAGCTTCAAGATTTGAGCCTCGAGCTCTGGGCTTAGTCGTTTGTTATTTGGGATTTAGGCTATGGGCTTAGGCCTTAGAACTTCGAGCTTCAAACATGAGCCTTCGAGTTTAGGCCTTTGGGCTTTCGGCATTGGGCTTCTGGCTTGGTCCTCCATACTTTGGGCTTCAGAATTTAGTTTTCTGGCTTCAAGCTTAAGCCTTCATATTTTAGGCTTCAGGCATTGGGATTTGAGCTTAAGGCTTCAAGTTTCGGGGATGAGGCTTCAGGCAAGGAGCTTCAGGCTTTGGCATTCAGGATTTGGGCATAGTTCTTCGAGCTTTGGACTTCAGGCTTTAGGCATTGGGATTCAGGTTTTGAGCTTGTGCCTTTAGGCTTCAGGATTTGGCATTCATGATTTGGGCTTAGTTCTTCGAGCTTTTGGCTTCAGGCTTTAGGCCTTGGTATTCCGGATTTGAGCTTGGCCTTTGGGCTTCGGCTTAGACATTAAGCCATCTAGGTTTGTTCTTCATCCTTCAGGCCTTGGGCTTCGGGCTTTAGCCTTGGGACTTCAGGTTTGGGGGTCCGAGCCAGAAGGTCTCAGTATTGGGTCTTCGACCTTCTGAACTTGAGCTTTTGGTCTTCGGGCTTCAGCTTTTATGCTTTAGACATGAGCCTTCAAGTTTAGGCCTTCTGGCTTAGAGCTCAGGCCTTCATGGTTAGAGTTTTGGCCTTCTGGCTTAGTGCTTTGGCCTTTAAGGTTTTGGCTTCAAGATTAGGTCTTTAGGCTTTTGGCTTTGGCCATCAGCCTTTAAGCTTCGGGATTTGGCTTTCAGGTTAGGCCTGGGCCATCTTGCTTGGGCCTTTGGGCTTTGGGATTTGGCCTTCAGATTTCGAGTTTAGGCCTTGTGGCTTTGGGCATGGGCTTTGGGCTTTTAGCTTCAGGCTTAATAATTTGGGCTTCTAGCTTCGGCCTACGAGCTTCAAGTTTTTGAAAATAGTCTTTGAGCTTCGGTCTTCTATTTTGAACATATACAATTCAAGCTATAGGCTTAGGCCATCACGATTCGTGCTTAAGGCATGAGCTTTTCACTTTGAGCTTTAAGATTTGGGTTTAGGCATTTGCACTTTAGGCTTCATACTTTATGTTTTAGTCTTGAAACTTCAACCTTTGAGGTTAAAGCTTTGAGATTTGAGCCTCAGGCTCCGAGCTTAGTCCTTTAGTATTTGGGGTTTAGGCTTTGGGCTTGGGCCTTTGAATTTTGAGCTTCAAGATTACAAGCTTAGGCCATCGGTTGTCGGGCTTCAGTCTTTAGGCTTGGGCTTTCGACCTTCAAGCGTCGAGCCTTTAAGCTTTAGGCTTTGACATTTAGGCTTTACGCCTTCGAACTTGTGGCTACGGGCATGGTCCTTCGGACTTAAAGCTTCAGGCATCGAGCTACGGTCTTCAGACTTCGATCTTCAAGCTTGCACATAAAAGTTTCAAGCTTTAAGCTTAGGCCATCAGGATTCAAACTTCAGGCATGGGCTTTTAGGCTTTAGGCTTCAAATTTCAGGCTTGGTCTTTTTAGCATTAGCTTCATGCTTTGTATTTTAAGCTTTGGCCTTTGGCCTTAGAGTTTGAAGCTTTGGGATTTGAGCTTCGAGCTCTTGGCATAGTCTTTCAGTATTTGGGGTTCAGGCTGCATGCTTAGAACTGGGCTTCAAGTTATGGGGTTTGAGCATATGTCTTCAACTTTGGGATTCGAGACTCAGGTTTGGCTTTTTAAATTGCGGGCTTTGTGCTTCGGGCTTCAGGGCTTTGACTTTCAGCCTATAGGCAAAAGCTTTGGGCTTCGAGTTTTTGGCATCAGACTTTGGCTTTCAGCATTCAGGATTCTGGCTTAAGCCTTCGGGCTTAAGCTTTTGAGCTTCAAGTTTCAAGCATCGGGCTTGGAATTTTGTGTTTCAGACTTCAATTATCAGGCTTTGGTGTTGGGTCCTTTGGCTTTAGGCTTTTCGCATCGTTTGTGAGCTTCTAACTTCAAACTTCAGATATAGTACCTTCATGCTTTGGACTTTAAACTTGCTCTTTAGGGCTTTAAGCTTGGAACTTCGAGCTTGGGCTTCAGCCTTTGGGATTCAGCCTTTGGCATTCAAGCTCGGGCTTTGAAATTCAGGCTTCAAGCGTTAGACATCGTGTTTTGGTCTTTGGGCTTTGTATTTCGAGCTTAGGGCTTCGGGCCTGTAGCAACGCATATAGGGCTTTGGCATTCTGGTTTAGACATTCTGCTTTGGGCTTTAGCTTTTCAGTTTCGGGCTTCAAATTTCGGCCTTCTGGTTGGGGCTGTGTGGCTATAGGATTATCTTAGGTCATTGGACTTCGGGTTATGGGTTTTGGGCATATGTGTTCGGCCTTTGGCTTTCAGGCTTGTCCTTGGGTTTTCATACTTTGAGCTTCGACCTTCGAGCTTCGGCATTCAATCTTCGAGATTTAGGCTTTTGGGCTTTATCCTTCCAGCTTCAGAAGCCTAAAGGCCCAAGGTAGAAATCCAAACGCCTGAATCGTGAAGCACAAAAGCTAATGCCCGAAGCCTGAAGCCCGAGAGCCCAAGTTCAAATCCCTAACCCTGAAGATCAAAGCCCAAAAAGGCAAGCCTAAACCCTGAAATGCGAAGCTTGAATGCCAAAGCCTTAAGTGTCAAGGCCCGAGACAAAAGCTTGAAGCCTGAAGGCCTTAGCTCGAAGCACAAAGCTTGAAGCCGGAACCCTAAAGGCCTTAGCTCGAAGCAAAAAGCTTGAAGCTGAAACCCTGAAGGCTCATACCTTAACTCGAAATGCGAAGCCTAAAAATCAAAGCCTAAATCCCTAATCCTCAAGCACGATGCCAGAATGACAAAGTTCTAAGGAGAAATCACAAAGCTTGAAGACTGAAGCTTAAAACTTGAAGCACAAAAGCCTAAGCTCAAAGTCCAAAAGCCAAAACCTGAAAGCAGAATGCCTAAGGCCAAATCTCGAAGGACTTAGCTTGAAGCCCAAAACTCGAGGCCTTAATGCCTAAGCCTGATGCCCAAAGTTTGAAGCTCAAAACCTGAAGGCCAAAGCCCAAAACCAAAAGCATGAAATCTACAACTCAATGCCTGAATGCATTGCTATGCCCGAAGCTTGAATACTGAAGGAACAACCCAAAACTCGAAGGCCAAAGTCTGAAGCCCAAAATCCCAGGCCTGGAGGCTCAAGCCTGAAACTCGAAGCCTTAAGCACGTTGCCTGAAGGCTGAAGTGCAAATTTAAAAGCCTAAAGCCTAAAGCCTAAAGGACCAAGTCTGAAGCTCGAATCTCAATGCTCGAATGCTTGGGCCTGAAGGCTAAAGTACGTTGAAGGCTAAAGCTTGAGTCCCTAGGCCTGAAGGCTTAATCCCAAAGCTTGAAGTCCAACGTCCGAATGCCAAAGCCTGAACCTTGAAGCCCAAAGATCGAAGCCCAAGCCTGTAGGACCAAGTTTGAATCTCAAAGCCTAACGGACTAAGCCCAAAGGCCTAAGCCTCAAGCTAGAAGCCACATTCTCAA
>KZ452966.1:434871-446807 GCA_002786265.1 Apostasia shenzhenica | reverse complement strand
GGGTTGAATGCGGATGCTCGAAGCTACAGGCATAAGCCTGAAGCCAAAAAGGCCAAGTTTAAAGCCTGAGACACGTAGCCCGATGGCCTAAGCTTGAAGCCTAAAGACCGAACTCTGAAGATCCTTGCCCCACGCTTGAAGCCTGAAGACCTAAGCGTGAAGCCCAAGCTCGATGCGTGAAGCCAGAACCCTAAAAGCCCAAGATTGAAGTGCCAACCCCACCCAAAGGCCAAAAGTCGAAGGCCCAAGGCTAATGCCTGAAGGCCCAAGCCCAACGCATGAAGCCTGAAGCCCGAAGGCCCAAGACAAAAGCATGAAGATTGAATGAAAAGCCCAAAGCCCCAAAGCCCCAAAGCCCCAAAGTGTAAGCTTGAAGCCCAAAGCCTATAGGGCTAAGCCTAAGGCCCGAAGCTTGAAGGTGGAAGGCCTCAGGCCAAATCTTAAAACACAAATGCCCATACCCAGAACCTGAAGCCTAGAGCCCGAAGGCCAAAGCCTGATGGCAAAAGGCCCGATCCCCTAGCCCGATGCCCTAAGCAAAATTTAGACAGCCCAAGCTCGAAGGTCAAAGTCCTCATGCCTTAAGCCTGATTCACGAAGCCAAAAGCCTGACAGCCCAAGCTTGAAGCTCGATGCCCGATTGGTCAAGCTTGAAGCACAAAGCTCGAATGCCGAAAGCATACGCTCACAGTTTGAAATCCAAAGACCCAGCCAAAATCCCAAAGCCCAAGTTCCCAAACCCAAAGCTTGAATCTGAAAGCTCATAAATCGAAACTCGAAGTTTGTATGCCCAAGCATGAAGCCTAAAGCAGAAAGCCCGGAGCTGAAAATCCCAAGCTTGAAGGACCAAGCCAAAAGCCCAAAGCCCAAATCCCAAAACTTGATGTCTCAACCCTGAAGGCACAATCCTTAATTGTGAAAACAAAAAGCTTGTAGCCTGAAGTATAAAGCATAAAAGCCAAGCACATAGAAGAAGCCCGAAGGCCCCAGCAAAAAGCCCGAAGGCCCCAACTAGAAGCCCAAAGGCCAAAGCTCGAATCATGAAGCACAAAGACAAAAACCCAAGGCCTAAAGCCTGAGAGCCCAGATTTGAATCCCTAACTCTGAAGTTCAAAGCCCATTGGCAAAAGCCTGAACATTGAAATGCGAAGCTTGAAAGCCAAATCCTAAAGTGTGAAGGCCCGAGATTGAAGCCTGAAGATCGAAGGACTTAGCTCGGTGCATGAAACCTAAATCTAAAGAGCTATGCCAGAAGCCTCAACTCTGAAGGCCCAAGCCTTAGCTCGAAATGCGAAGCCCAAAAATCAAAGCAAAAAGCCCGAATCCTTAAGCTTAATGCCCAATGCCCGAAGCCTGAAGCATGAAAACCAAAGCACGATGCCAGACCCACAAAGTTCTAAGTCGAGATCATAATGCCTGAAGGCCAAGGATTGAAACTTAAAGCACAAAATCCTAAGCCCGAAGTACCAAGCACGATGCCCAAAAGCCAAAGCCTAAAGCCCGAAACCTGAAGACTCATGCCTAAAGGTCGAAGGATAAACACCAAAACCTGAAAGCCAAAGGCCAAAGGTCTAACCATGAAGGCCAAAGGCCGAAGTCCAAAGCCCGAAGCTAGAAGCTAGTAGGCTGATGGTCTAATCTCAAAGCCCAAAAAACGAAGGACCATGCTTGAATCACCAAATTCAGTGGCCAGAGCCCCAAGCGTGAGGGCCGATGACCCAATCTCAAAGCCTAAAGCCTGAAGACCTATGCCCGATGCTTGAATACTAAAGCCCAAAAGTCGAATGTGGAAGCCCGAAGCCTGAAGGCTTATGTCCAAAGCCACAAATCCCAAGCTCAAAGGCTGAGACCTGTCATCTGAAGGCCTAAGCTTGACACCTAAAGACTAAACCCCGAAGATCCATGCCCATATCCAGAAGCTTAAAGCTCATAGTCCTACGCCTAAAGCCCAAAGGCCCAAGCTCGATGTGTGAGGCCTAATCCTTGAATGACCAAAACTAAAATGCCAACCCTAAAGGTCAAAACTCGAAGGCCATAATGTGAAGCCTAAAGCCTGAAGCCCGAAGCATGCAGCGTGAAGCCCATTGCCCAAATGCACAAGCCCAAAGCCCGAAGGCATAACCCCGAAGCCTAAAGCCTATAGGACTAAGCTTAAAGCCCAAAGCTTGAAGGCTAAAACCAAAAATCTGAAGGTCAAAGGGCCTGAGGCCAAATCCCAAAGACCAAGGCACATACCCAAAGCCCATAGCCCAAACCTCAAATCCCAAAGCCTGAAGGCCTAATTCTGAAGCCTAAAGGCCTAAGCCTGATGGCAAAGGCCCTATCCCGTAGACTGAAACCCAAACCCAAAAGTCTTAAGCCTTAAGCCCAATGCACAAATTCCAAAGCCTAAAGGCCCAAGCTTGAAGTCTGATTGCCTATTGCTCAAGCTCAAAGCACAATTCTCAAAGCCAGAAGCTTGAAGCCGAAAGGCCCAAGCCTGAAGGCTTAAGCCCAAAGCCCGAACCTCGTAGGCTTAAGCCTGAAGCCTTAAGCCCATTGCCCGAAGGCTGAAGGCCGAAGCACGAAGCCTGAAGACACAAGCCTAAATCCAAAGCTTGAAGGCACAAGCCTAAATCCGAAGCCTAAAGGCCCAAGATCGAAGCTCGAATTTCAAGGATTGAATGCCCAAGCTAGAAGACCGAAGTCTATTGGCACAAGCTTCAATTCCTGGCCTGAAGCCCACGAATGTGCATTCTTGAAACTGGAAGCCTGAAGCCTGCGAACCCGAAGCCCAAACCATGAATCACAAAGCCTATAGGACCAAGTATGAATCCCAAAGCCTAAAGGAATAACCCCAAAAGACAAAGACTCAAGCCCTAAGCCACGTTCTTAAAGGTCTAAGCCCATAGCCTGAAACTTGAAGCTCAAATTCTGAAAGCATAAGCCCAATGCTCGAAACGCAAAGCTCGAAGCCTCGTGCCTAAACACACAAACCTAAAGCCCAAAGCCCAAACCCTGAAGCTTAAAGCCTGAAGGCCAAAACCAAAAGCTCAATCACCAAAAGACAAGCTCATACCCTAAGCCCGACGACCAAAACCTAAAGCTCAAAACCCAATGCTTAAACCTTGTAGCTTAAAGGCCCAAGCTCGAAGCTCATAGCCTAAAGTTTGAAGGCCAATTTCTGAAGCTCATATCTTGGAGGTGTGTCTCTGAAGCATGAAGCCGTAAAGCTGTAAGCCTGAAGGCTCATACCTAAAGCTCGAATGATGAAAACTAAAAGTTGAATGCCGAAGGCCGAAGAAGGTCTAATCTCCAAAGGCCAAAGGCTTTAAGCCCAAAGCTAGAATCCCATAGGCTAATGGTTTAATCTCGAAGCTGCAAGGTCGAAAGACCAAGCTTGAACCCCCAAGTTCACAGGCCAAAGCCCCAAGCTCAAAGGTCAATAGTCTAATCTAAAAGCCTGAAGTTCGAAGCGTTAATCTCGATGCTTGAATAATGATGTTGGTAGCTTATAGACCCATGACCAAATCCCAAAGCCCGATGCCCCAAGCCCAAAGGTCTAAGACCAAAGCCCAAAGCCATAAGACTGAAGCTAGAAAGCCCAAGCTAAAAGCCTGAGACCCATATCCTGATGGCCTAAGCCTGAAGCCTAAAAACTAAACACGAAGATCCATGCCCAAAGCCTGAAGCCCAAGCACTAGTAGAATATAGGCCTTTTGTAAAATGCCACAAACAAACCGCTTTTTATGTGCGTGTTGTAAAAGGTTCGGACCTTTTACAGCAATTCAAAACTGCTGTAAAAGGTACATCTTTTACAGCAATTGTCTAAAACAATCGTTGCATATAATATATTTTTTTTTACAAAAAATTTTGAATTACTAAATTATTTAAAACCTACATTGCAGAGAAATGTATCTATTCTCACACATATACACAATCAATAAATTACAAATATAATATCAAATAATAAATTTTGCATTGCAACTTAAAACATATATACACAATTCTATAAACCTCAGATGCAGAGCTGAAGTTCTGTTTGGATCAAAATAATATGAGACACAAATTAAGCTAGAAATCACAAAACACTATCCAGAAGTTGAACATACATGCTCAAAATGGACAATAAGAATGTAATATAGCTATGTGAGGGTAAAAGATTCTAATAATTTTGCCCAATAATCACATAACAAGAGAAAATTAAATCATAAATAATACATGAAGTAAATTGTATAATTAAAAGAACTGGCTAACAACTATGCTGACTGCTCTGAACACTATACAAATTACATTCATCAATGAACAGCCCAAGTCTTAAGTTTTTAGAGTCTTCAGCAAAGCAAAGTCTTCATACATAAAATCAAAAGATTTCTATTGTGCCGAGTCTGCCGGGTGCCTCATCATTCGATCACATATGCGACTTTCACCATCAGCATACCATGTAAGATTTTTTGCATATTTATTATTACGAAATAATAGCATAAAATATAATATAGGTAACAAATACCACATAACTTTTGCTGAAACACCATGCTTCTCTTTGGTGTTATCTGCACACAACTTCCACCTTGATTTTCTACAGTGTGAAAAATTGCTTTAAATCAATATATTCATTTCTTTACAAAATACAATTGTTAGGGCATGCATTGATTTTTTCATAGTTCATCCCTAATTTACAAATTATCTTCTTTGCCTTGTACGTTGAAATCAGAAGTTGATTTGGCACAAGTAACATTTCTTTTAGTAATTGTAATAAATCAGAAAAACTTTTATTGCTCTATTCATTAGCTGTCTTTAGATTATACAGTTGCATTAATGATGAAAGTTTAATGAAGTTATTGCAACCGAGAAACAAAAGTGTTCTAAAATCTTCTAAGAATTCTTTAAATTGTTGAGGCTTATGAGTAACATTATCTTCAGTATTCTTAACTAAATCATCCAATCTGTCCACTTCAACTGTGTCTTCAGCGTTAGTATCAATTTCTGGAGTAACTATTGAAGAACTTCTTAGCCTGTTATTAATTTCAATTATTAGAGCTTCTCCATGCCAAATCCACCTTTCATAAATTACGTCAATTCCATGAAAGAAAAGATGATCTTTCACTGTAGATGCATTGAAAAGTCTCATATTATCACATTTTAAGCAGGGACACCTCATATTTCCTTGAGATAAATTTGAATTATTCAATGCAAATTCTATGAAATTATTGACTACATTGCTGATCGTCTATCAATTCTCATCTATGATCGATCCATTGATTATTGTTCTGTAATAGTCACATCATATCTTTTACAGTGGTTGACTGAGTCAACTGCTGTAAAAGATCTTTTACAGCAGTTGATGTGGCCAACCGAAAGGTCGCGCCATCTTTTTTAAAGTAGTTGACTTGATCAAAGCTTTGTAATCTTCGCTGTATAATGTATATTTTCTTCTAGTGAAGCTCCTAATCCTACGCTTGAAGCCCAAGCTCAATGCGTGAAGACTGAACCTTGAAGGCCCAAGATTAAAGCGCCAATGCTAAAGGCCAAAATGCGAGGTCCATAACGTAAAGCCCAAAGGCTTGGAGCCCAAAGCATAAAACTTGGAGCCCAAAGCATAAAGCCTGAAGCCCAAAGCCCAAAGGTGCAAGCCCAAAGCCCAAAGTTTGTACAGCTAAGCATAAAGCCCTAGGCTTGAAGGCCGAAATCAGAAATTTGAAGAGATTCGAAGGTTGAAGGCCCATACACTAAGCCCGAAGCTCGAAGCCCGAAACCTAAAGCCCAAAGCATGAAGGTCCAAACACATTGGAAATGACCCAATCTAGTAGCTTGAAGCCCAAAGCCAAATGTCAGAAAGCCCAAGCCTGAAACTCAAAGTCTCAAGCCATACACCTGAAGCACAAAGACCAAAGCGTGAAGGCCCACCCTCAAAGCCCAATGCCCAATTGCTCAAGCTAGAAGCACGAAGCTCAAATCCCAAAAGTCTACACTCACGGTTTGAAGTCTGAAGTCTCAAACCCCAAAGTCTCAAACCCAAAGCTTGAATCCCAAAGCCTGAATCCCAAAGCTTATAGGCATAAACCTAAAGCCCGTATGCCCAAGCCTAAAGCCTAAAACAAGAAGCCTTAAGGCCAAAGCCCGAAGCCCCAAGCTTGATGTCTGAACCCTAAAGGCCCGAGCTTTAGTTATGAAGATGAAAAGCCTATAACTTGAAGCTTAAAGCATTAATGCCCAAGCTCAAAGCCTGAAGCTCGCAGGCCCAAGTCAGAAGCCCAAAGGCTTAAGTGTGAATCGAGAAGCACAAAAGCTGAAGCTCAAAGCTTGAACCCCGAGAACCCGAGTTTGAATCCCTAACTCTAACAATCAAAACTCAAAGCTGAAAACCTAAACCCTGAATGTGAAGTCTAAAGGCCAAAGCCTGACACATGAAAGCTCAAGGATAAAGCCTAATGCCCGAAGGCCTTAGCTCAGCATGAAACTTAAACCCAAAGGCCTAAGGCTAAAGCCTAAACCATGAGGGCCAAACCTTGAAGTACAAACCCAAATGCCCAAAGCTCGAAACCTAAAAGCCCATACTAAAAGCCTAAATCCGAAAGGACTAAGCTCGATGGTCAAAGGCTCACTCTTGAAGCTCGACGCTAAAAGCCTAAAGCTCGAAGGCTGATGCCCGAAGCTTGAAGTCCAAAGCCCTGCCAGCAGTCAAATCCTAAAGCCTGAAGAACCAGGCTCAAAACTTAAAACTTGAAGGCCCAAACTCGATGCCCAATGCTCAGAGCCTAAAGGCCAAAGTTCAAAGTCCGAAGTCCAAATTTCGAAGGCCTAAGCTTGAATTTGGAAACTTGAAGTTGCAAACCCAATGCCTGTTGTCTGAATCCCACAGGCACAAGCTTGAACCCTAAGGGTAGACTTCAAGCCCAAAGGCCAAGGCTTGAAGCCTGAAGGCCAAATCCCAAAGCTCGAAGCTCGAATCCCGAAGGTCCAAGCCTAAATGTCGAACAAAGAAGCCTGTAACTCGAAGCCTAAAACCCGAAGGCCCAAGCTTATAGCTCAAAACTTGAAACTAGAATCTCAAAGGTCCAAGCTAGAAGCCCAAAGGCTTAGGCCTGAATCTTAATGAAGCCCAAAGGATTAAGGCAGACTTTAAGCTTTGGCCTTGAACTTCTGCCATTGAACTTTATTGTATTTAATTATAATATGTGCAATTTGACTTTAAGGCTTAAGCCTAAGTTCAAAGGCCTAAGCCGAAGAATCCTAAACATTACGTTCCAGTCGTCTACCAGTAATGTAGATGATAATGTTTCCCAGCTTCGCTTGTTACTATCGGCGTGCCACGACCGCACCATTTCCAAGGCAGTATACTTCCCCCTAGCGTACAAACTAAGGATTCGCATGCTCAAGCCAATGCGGATCCCTAGAAGGATCACCATAATCAAGAAGGCTAAGCTCCTCATCCACTACTTCTAGCTCCCCTAGTGGCCATCAGCAGAAAGACCACCAGGACAGATTCAACAGGAAAATACTCATCTCCTTTCGGGAAACCAGGGTTCTTATAAAAGCCTGTGAACAAGCCATGACAAAGAGGAAGGACGAAAAAAAAGAAACAAGAAGGTGGTGAAGAAACAAGGGAGGAAGTAGCACTTCTTTTCTTGTTTTTCTTGTACTAGAGCCCCAAAGGTGGAGTTCTCTCTCTTCCTCTCTCCCTAGCTCACTGAGTATTGTACTAGTCTTTCTAGCCATCTCCTCTCTCTTCATAGTGGAATCCTTCACTCGATTACCCAGTGGACGTAGGAGATTTTCACCTTGAACCACCTTAAATCTTTGTGTGCTACTCGGGTGTCTTAACTCTCTGCGTGCTGCCATCTTCTGGGACTCTCTCTCACTTTTTTTCTCTCTTTCTCGGGATCTCGCACATCTCACATCAATAGAAGCCTAAAGGGTCAAGCACGTATCTCAAAGCCTGAAGCCCGAAGCCTGAAGTCCCATGCCTTAAGCTTGAAGCCTGAAGTTTGCTTCCTGAAACTTGATGCACAAAGCATGAAGCTCATGGCCTCAAGCCAGCTTCCTGGAACCTGATGCACAAAGCATGAAGCTCATGGCCTAAAGCCTGATGCTCGATACTCAAAAGTCCAAGCATGATGCCTTCAGCTTGAAATCCAAAGCCCAAAGTGCGAAGGCATGTGCTTGAAGCCTAAAGCTAAAAGCTTGAAAGCCTAAAGCCAAAATCCCTAACTCTAAAGGCCCAAGGCTGAATCACGTAGCTAGAAATATGTACCCCAAAACTTAATGCCCGAAGGACCAAACTTGAAGCCTGAAGGCCCAAGCCCAAATCCTGAGACTTTGGGCTTCGGGCTTTAGCATTCGAGCTTCAAACTTGAGCCTTCAAGTTTAGGACTTCTGACTTAGAGCACAGAACTTCAAGCTTTTGGGTTCAAGCTTAGGTCTTTAGGCTTCTAGCTTTGGACATCAGACTTTGAGCTTCGAGCTTCAGCTTTCAGTTTAGGCTTTGGCCTTTTAATCTCGAACATTAGACTTGGGCCTTTGGGCTTCGGACTTTGGGCTTGCAATTTAGGACTTGTGGTTATAGACATGGCTTTCGGACTTTTGGCTTCAGGCTTAAGAATTTGGGCTTCTAGCTTTGGCCTGCAGCCTTCGAGCTTCAGGCTTCGGGCTACGGTCTTCAAGCTTGCACATAAAGGGTTCAAGCATCAGCCTTAGGCCATCATGATTCAAACTTCAAGCATGGTCTTTTGCGCTTTAGACGTCAAATCTCAGGCTTGGGAATTTAAGCTTTAGGCTTCAGGCTTTGGGGATCGAGCTTCATGCTTCAGTCTTAGGCCTTCATTTCGGACTTCAGGCTTTAAGCTGAAGCCTTTAGGCTTCAAGCCTTAGGCTTGAGCCTTTAGGCTTTAGGGTTCAGGCTTTAAGCTTGAGCCTTTAGGCTTGGGCTCTCAGGTTTCAAGCCTCAGACTTCAACTTTGAGGCATTAAGCTTCAAGCTTCAGGCATTGGCCTATAGACTTCCTTTTGGCTTTTGGGCTTTAGGTTTTAAGCTTCAAGCTTGTGCCTTCCAATTTCAATCTTCATGGTTAAGGATTACAGCTTGGGCCTTCAGGATTCAAGCTTTGGGCTTCGACTCTTGGCCCACCAAGATTTGGGCTTAGGCTTTTGGGCTTCTAGGTTTGGACTTTGAGCTTCGGGCTTCAAAAGATGACCTTGGGCCATCGAACTTTAGGCTTCGAGCTGCGAGCTTCTGTCATCGAGATTCAGGCTTATGCTATGGCTTTCTAACTTTGGATATTAGGCTTTAGGTTAGAGCTTCGGGCTTAGGCCTTCGGGGCTTAAGGCTTCAAGCTTTGACTTTTTTGCTTCAGGATTAGGGTTTAGGCCATTGTGCTTCTAGCTTGAGCCTTTGGGCTTTGGTCTTTGGGCTACAAGGTTGGGCCTTCTTGCTTTAGGCTTAAGCTTATGGGTTTCAAGCTTGGGCCTTCAGGGTTGGGTCTTTGGACTTGGGTCTTTGGGCTTTAGACATCAGGCTTAGGCCTTCGGACTTTGGGTTTGTATTCAAGCTTAGGCTTACGGGCTTTGGGCTTAATGCTTAGGGTTGGGACTTCAAGCTTGGACATTTTCGCTTCGCACTTAAGGCATTGAGCTTCGGGATTCAGGCTTTGGGCTTGGGGCTTAGGGCCTCGGGCTTCGGGCTATCGGGCTTTGGGATTTAGGCATTTACCTTGGGCCTTCGGGCTTCGAGCTTAAGACTTTGGGCTTCAGGCATGGGACATCTGGCTTTAGGCTTCGTGCATCTAGCTTTGGGATTGAGCTTGTTTGCTTCAGGGTTCGGGCTTTGGGCTTTGATCTCCAAGGATGGGCCTTCGAGCTTCGAGCTTAATGCTTAGACCATTAGGCTTTGTGCTTCAAGCTTCCATCTTTGGGCCTCGAGCTTTGTTTCTAGGACCTCTAGACTCATTTATAGGCATCCGGCTTTGATCTTCAGACGTAGACCTTTGGCCTTCTAAATTAGGCCAGGAATTTTGGGATTAGGCCTTCAGGTTTTTGTCTTTAGCCTTGAGGCATGGGCCTTTAAGGTTCGTACCTTGGACTTGAGCCTTGGGGTTAGGCCCTTATGCTTCGGACTTCGGGCTTCGGGCTTTGACATTTAGGATTCAGAATTTGGGCTTCAGGCTTCAGCCTTTAGGATTCGAGCTTTATGCCTAAGGCTTCCGGGATCCAGCTTTGCCCTTCGGGTTTGGGCCTTCTGAGTTTGGGCATTAGCCTTTGGTCTTTGAGCTTCAGGCTTAGGCATTTGGGTTTTCAATTTTGCGCTATAGGCTTTGAACTTTAGGGTTTAGGCTTTAGGTTTCAGGCATCATGCAGCGGGGGGCTTTGGGTTTCAAACTTTGGGCTAGGGGCATTAGCTTTTGGGCATGGACCTTCAAGCTTTGGTGTTGCAATTTCAGTCTTCGGGCTTTAGGATTCAGGCATCAATCTTGGACCTTCATGTTGCAGTCTTGGGCCTTCGGTCATCGGGATTTGGGGATAAGACTTTAGGCTTTTGGCTTTCACCTTTTGGTGTGTGCCATTGGGCTTTTGGAATGACCTTTTGGGCTTGGGGTTTGGGCTTCGGGCTTCGAGTTTTAGGTTTTAGCATAGGCTCTTTGTCCTTTGTACTTTGTGCTTCGGGCTATAAGTTCTGGATTCAGGCTTCAGGCTTTGGGTTTTGGGCTTTGGGCATTGAGCTTTTGGCCTAGGCCTTCGATGTTTAGGCTTAGAGCATTGAATGTCGATTTTGGGCATTCAAGCTTCAAGATTTAAGCATCAGGCTTCAAGGTTTAGCCATTGGCCTTCAAACTTTGGGCTTTGGGTTCTAGGCTTTGGGCATGGACCATCAAGGCTTGGTATTGCATTTTTTATCTTTGGGCTTTGGGTTTCAAGCATTAAGCTTGGGCCTTCAGGTTGCTGGCTTGGGCCTTCGGTCGTCGAGATTTGTGCTTAGCACTTCAAGTTTTAAGCTTCTGGCATAGGACTTTGGACTTTAGGCATGACCTTTTGGGCTTGAGCTTTGGACTTCGAGCTACATCATCAAGCTTGAACATGGAGGGTTCAAGCATCAAGCCTAGGCTTTCAGGATTCGAGATTCAGGCATGGGCTTTTGCGGTTTGGGCTTCAAATTTCAGGCTTGGGCATTTGGGCATTGGCCTTAGAGTTCGAAGCTTTGGCATTTGAGCTTCGGGCTCCGAGCATAGCTCTTAAGTATTTGGAGTTCAGGCTTCGGGGTTCGGCCTTCAAACTTTGGGCTTTGGGATTCAAGCTTAGGTCTTCATTCATTAGGCTTCGGTCTTCGGGCTTAGGCTTTCAGGCGTCAGGCTTTAGGCTTATAAATTCAGGTTTAGGAGTTCAAGCTTTGATCTTCAGACTTTTAGGCTCGGTATTAGGTCTTCAACACTCTGAACTTGAGCTTTTTGCCTTCGGGCTTCTAACTTTGGGCTTAAGCATTCATGCTTTAGACATAAACCTTTGAGTTTAGGCCTTCTGGCTTAGAGCTCAAGCCTTCAAGGTTTTGGCTTCAAGATTAGAGTTTTGTCCTTCTGGCTTAGAGCTCAGACCTACAAGGTTTTGGCTTCAAGATTAGGTCTTTAGGCTTTTGGCTTTGGGCTTCAGCTTTCAAGTTGGGCTTGGGCCTTTGGACTTCAGGAGTCGGCCCTTGGGTTTTGAGTTTAGGCCTTGTGGCTTCAGGCTTAAGAATTTAGGATTCAAGCTTCGGCCATTGGTGTTTGGCCTTTGAGCTTCAAGTTTTTAGGAATGATCTTCGGGCTTCAGTCTTCTAGTTTACACATAAAGGGTTCAAGCTTCAGGCTTAAGCCATCAGAATTCGTGCTTCATGCAAGGCTTCAAGAATTGGGTTTGGGCATTTCAGTTTTAGGCTTCATGCTTTGTGTTTTGGTCTTGGAACTTCAGCCTTTGACGTTGAAGCTTCAGAAT
>KZ452966.1:379798-407136 GCA_002786265.1 Apostasia shenzhenica | reverse complement strand
ATTCACGTCACTATACAAAATATTATTATGTTGTGTTGAATTAAGTATGCTCAATGATAAGTTATGATAATAAATTTGTATATTATATTTGATATTATGCCATTAAGATTTATGATATGATATATAATGTTATTTTGAGTAATGAGATGTTAATTACATTCATGATTTAAAGGCGATGATGAGTAAGACATATTTCTCACAAGCGATCACACAAGCCAGCTCAAGCTTGATTTGTCGCGACGGCGTCCAAGGCCCTTTTGGGCTGATGAGAAATGATTGTGGTATTTGAGGTGATTGGTTGAGAAACCTGAGGCCCAGAGATATAATAATAATGAGTAAAGATGATTATGATATTGATACTAAAGGGTAATATTTTTAAGAGTATCTTGCATATTAAAATTATTGCTATAGAGATTGACTTTATTTCCGGTTTAATTCTTAATACATAAGTCGTATTTAATTTGTATGCAGTATTGAAATGATTATTGTTATTATTTGGGATGCTGTTTTATCTACTGGGTTTGTATTAACAGACTCCTGCCATTTTTTGATGGCAGGTGTGGCATTAGAAGGATCACGGGACAATGGAAGAGAAGTTGAAGGTAATTTTGTGATATAGCTATAATATTTAAGAATTTTGAGTTGAGATAATAATAAAAAAGGAAATAACAATACTTTTTCTGGCGTCCGGGTAATCGGGACGTCAAAGGAAGCGTTCTGGACTTGGTCAGGCTCACCAACTTCCTCGGCCAGGACACAGATCAGCCCAGGATGAGCTGGGGAAGGCAGTCCAACACAAGAGAGCCCATCAAAGGGAGGCCCAGTAGAGGTCGGCCCAGGTGCAGGTGGCCCAGCGTCTGGCAGCCCAGAGAAGAGCGGCCCAGCGACAGCCGGCCCAGAAAGCGGTGACCCAAAAGCCAGCGGGCCGCGGCTCGGAGAGGCAGCAGTGGGGCCCGCCGCCTGGGGAAGTGGGGGCCACTCATCTAAGGCGAGTGGGCTCTCGCCCAAAAATGGGCGAGCTGGGCGGGAGAAGGGGACAGTGGGACCCAGCGCGTCTGAGCCATGGCAGGCTCTGTCGGCCACTAAGGCGCGTTGGGCCACGCTTCCACCTGTGTTGTCGGGAAGGAGCAGATCGCGCGGATGAACGGAGGTCGCCAGCACATCATCTTCTCCGGCGACGGTGGCGCGGCCTTTTGAGTCAAAGAGGGAAGTAGGTCGGGGGTTGCCTGCCTCAGCCAACGTTGGAACGCTACCAGAATCCAGTGTCAAGGAGTCTACAGCCCGAAACGATCGGAGGCAGCTACTGAATCTTTTCATCACAGACAATGAAGGGGCCCGGTGCGGGCGAGCACCGGCCATGCTAGACGCTGGCCGGAAGCGATCCAAAACCTGCAGCCGAGAGATGCCTGCGAGGGGCCACAGAAGAGCTACAGCGTCTCTGCCAATAAATGGGAAGCTTTGTTGCCTCCTGAAGCTGAGCTCAGTTGAAAATAGGCTCAATTGGAGGCAGAGCTCCAACCCAATCGCAGTGATAGCAGATCCCGGTGAGGTCGAAAGCCGGCCTCCACCTTCCAGCCAGCAGAAATGAAAGGAACCTTACCTGTTGCACTCTAAAAACCAACCACTGCGCCGACGAACCGCAACGAGGAGGAGGGGATAGGGAGGAGCAAGCCTCCAGGAGCAGGATTCCGGCCTCTTTCGCCGCCGGCAGCCCCAACAGAGCCGCCGGCAGCCAAAATCTCCCAAAAATTCTAGAGAGAGAAGCTCTCCATCTAAAATTCTAGAGAAAGAAAGAGGAGGAGAGAATGGTTGGGTTTGGGTTTGGGGTTTAGGAATTAGGGTTTAGGGTTTAGGGTTTAGGGTTATTTTTTTGTTTTTTTTATTTTTAAATTTTTTTTATATAACTAAGAGGGAGAAATTATTCATCGGGCCCCCAACCCGCCAAAATGGCAAACAAATTTGGCTAATACCATTACATGATAGGATTTTGAGGCCAAGGCCTATTACATGATAAGCATTAAACATAGGGGCCAAGGCCCATTACATGATATAGCAATAAACATAAATAAAAGGGGCAATGCCTAACATCAGATTAAAGGATTACAATGGGCCAAGGCCCAAAGAGCATGTGTGCAAAATAAGGAAGCAAGGGTAGGCACAAAGCCCATGATTGAGAAGGGAGGTTTGGGCCCAACATGAGCCCAACAGAAGTGCAACTAGTAGGGCCTAAGAGGCCCAAAAAAAGCTGGGCCGAAGCCCATAACCTGGGAGAAGAGGGCAGGGCTAGCAGAGAGAGGTTTAAAATGGGCCATGGGCCAATTTAGAAGAAGTAGGTGAATAGGCCCATAAAGGGCTCAAGAGATCCTGGCAAAGGCAGGCCCGCGGATGGGCCTGAAGGAGTGGACTGGAACCCAAAATTAAGTGGGCAAAGCCCACAGGAGCAGAAACATAGGGCCAAAGGCCCAAGCTTGGTGGAGGTTGCAATGGGCCGAAGCCCACCCAGAATGTTATGAGTTAAAAAGTGGGCTAAGCCAAAGCTCAAGTCAAAGCTGATAGAGGAACAGGCCCAAAGCTAAGTGGGAGTGGGCCTAGTTTAAGAAGTTCAGTTTAGAAAAGAGAGGCTTAAAAGGGCCTAAGCCAATGGGTAAGTTTGAAGACTGGGCTCTAAACCTAGATAGAATAAAGGGATTTGGTGGGCCAAAGCCCGCAGCTAGGGCCCGTGCAACAGAGGAGAAGGCCACGTGTCGAGTGGTGGGAAGATTCCGTCGAACCGCTGCCATCGCTGTTGGTTACTAAGGTGGCAGGTCAGAACGAGTGGTGCAGCAAGCGAGGAAGGCTGCAAAGTGCATGACACACGTCGCACGGAGAGCAGAGCCCGCCGAACGGCAGGCCACATGTCGCGCGGATTGTTGTTCCCGCCCAATGATGGGACGGGCGGTCAGCTAGAGCGAAAAAACCGCCTGGAAAGGGGCGCTCCATGCGCAGTGGCTGGCGTTGATTGGTCTTGAGATACGAGATCACAGTAGAGGTATGGTTTGCACGCGCAATCGACGCGTATTGCATGCACAATTGATGCGGGGCGCGGTCTCAGCGTCTGAGAAGTGAATCCGACGAACCTGGGCGACGAAGACCCCAGAGGCACCACTTTTTAACTCATAACATTCTGGGTGGGCTTCGGCCCATTGCAACCTCCACCAAGCTTGGGCCTTAGGGCCTATGTTTCTTCTCCTGTGGGCTTTGCCTACTTAATTTTGGGTTCCGGCCCACTCCTTCAGGCCCATCCGCGGGCCTGCCTTTGCCAGGATCCTCTTGAGCCCTTTATGGGCCTCTTCACCTACTTCTTCTAAATTGGCCCATGGCCCATTTTAAACCTCTCCCTGCTAGCCCAATCCCCTTCTCCCAGGTTATGGGCTTCGGCCCAGCTTTTTATGGGCTTATGTTGGGCCCAACCCTCCCTTCTCAATCATGGGCTTTGTGCCCACCCTTGCTTCCTCATTTTGCACACCTGCTCTTTGGGCCTTGGCCCATTGTAATCCTTTAATCTGATGGTGGGCTTTGCACCTTTTATTTATGTTTATTGCTATATCATGTAATGAGCCTTGGCCCCTACGTTTAATGCTTATCATTTAATGGGCCTTGGCCTCAAAATCCTATCATTTAATGGCTTTAGCCAAACTTGTTTGCTATTTTGGCGGGTTGGGGGCCCGATGAATAATATCTCCCCCTTAGTTATATAAAATAAATAAATAAATAAAAATAAAAATAAAAAAAATCCTAAACCCTAACCCTAACCCCCAAACCTCAAACCCCATACCCTAAACCCTAAACCAAAAACCCAAACCCTAAACTCTAAACCCAAAACCCAAACCATTCTTTGCTTTCCTTTCTCTCTCTGGAATTTGGTTTTGGAGAGCTTCTCTCTCTAAACCCTCTAGGTGCTCTCAGCCTAGGCTGAGTTGGCCTATCGGCGGCTCTCGGTGGGATGCCGGCGGCGGGAAAGGGCAACCTCAGGTGGGCAGGAGTTCTGACGGCTTCTTCTACGTCTGGTTGCTGTCGGCAGGAAAGGAGACCAGTGTCGGTGGTGGCTACATGCTTTACGTGTGTGTAGCCATCGCTCCCTACTCCAGATCCGGCGGGCTCCCGCGAAGCAGATCTGCTAAGCTCTTCTTCAGGCGGAGGTGGTGTTTCCTGTTGGTTGGTGGTTGCGGGCCTTTGTGAGTGCTCTCTCGTAACGCGCGGGTTTGACTCGTTTTGGCGACCTCTCGCAGGCAGCTCACGACCAACGTCTAGCATGGCCGGCGCTCGCGTGGGCGGCTTCCTCAGCTTCCGGAATGGAGAAATTCAGTAGCTGCCCCCCGTTATTTCGGGCTTTAGGCTCCTCGCCGCTGGTTTTTGACGGTTCCAGCGCTGCCGGCCTTCACCTAGCACCCCTCCTCTCAGCTGTTGAAGCCTCCGCCACCGGAGAAGATGATGTACTGGCAGACTGCTCCATTCCGCGTGGATTACGCGTCCCCGACAGCAGGCGCGGGATCGCGGCCCAACGCGCTCTCGTGGTCAAAAGCGCCTGCCGTGCTTCAGAAGCGGTGGGTCCCACCTTCCCCCTCCCACCCAGCCCGCCCTTTTTTGGGCGGGAACCCTCTGCCTTTGGATAAGTGACCCCCATTCCCCTCACTAGCGGGCCCCACCACCTCCAGCAATTGCACGCCGCCAGTTGGGCCGTCAGCTGCTCCTAGGCCGCCACCTCCTAGACCGCCCTTTGGTGGGCCATCGTTGACTGGGCTGTCTCTTTCTGGGTCGTCCCATGATGGGCTTTTATCCCTACCACCAGCCCAAGTCCATTCCTCTATTTTGGGCCTGGACAGAAGCCCAATTGAAGTTTCAGCCCACCTGCCAGCACCTCACAACAAGCCTGATGGCCTATAAATCCCCAATTGTAGCATTGATTCTCTTAAATTCAGCAACAACCACAAGTGGGGAGATAAATCCTTCGCCTAGGCTGCTTCCATTTCTTTGAATTCAGTGCTGTTACATCTTGGGCTTGAAAATTTTAAAAAAGTTCACTACATTGATGGTAACTTAATAGCAGGTTAGGGGCCTGATGAATAATATTTTCCCCTTTTTATTTAAAAAAAAAAACCTAAACCCTAGCTTCTTCTTGGGAGGCTTGTTAAAGCATAGTGTGTTTGTTTGTAAGGTTAAATTTAAGAAGGTTAAAATTAAATTTGGATAGAGATATTTTTTTATTAGAAAGTTCGTGAATCGATGTGAAATTAAAGTTTAGTTATTATGTTGCGCCGATATGTGAGGGATTGTGATATTAGAGTTATTTATTAATGTTGAATACTGTGTAGGATTGAATATAAGTTAGTTATGTATTTCTAGTAATAATGTGTAGGATCGTTGAAATAAAATTTAAATTTTTAATATTAAATTTTTATGATAGTGATGTGATACTGTCCCGGGTTTTAAAATAAACCAAGGTTAATATTGTAAACTCTAGACAAAACGGAGCCAACAACCTTCACTTTAATCCTTCCTCGCAAATGTTTTTATGTTTGCGTTTGGGGCTATATGACATGGCAGCATTTTGCTTTCAGTTTGTTCCCAGCGGGGTTGGGCTCCAACTGCGGGCAACCTCCAGTTATATTCAGTCGCTAAGGGCCTGAGGCTCTAATAGGCCCTGATACTTTTCAGATTGGAGCCTTGACTATAGCTGCTTGGGCCTTATTCCAAGGTTGGGCTGCCTAGGCTTTTTATAAGATTTGAGGCCTATATCATAGGTTATGGGCCCTACTGCCGGGGTCTGACTTGCTGGGCTGTTTGGCTGGTGGGCTAGCTCAGTTCTGGGCTGTTTTATAAGTCTGTTTGGGCTGAGAAGCTTTGACAAGTTGGATGGGCTTGGGATAATTGGGCCCATTTTTCAGGATGGGCTTTTATGCTGCTTACAGCTTTGAATTGCATTGGGGCTTTGGCTCTTTAATGTAATGGCATGGTACTATTGTCCTCTTCTTTTGCATTGGCCCGCCTTGGGCTTTATATAGTTTGTAAAATGGCTTTGGCCTAATATTTTCTTTCCTTTCCTTGTATGGGCTTTTTGGTTTGGTGGGCTTTTGCCTACCTAGACTAGAAGGCCTAGAGTTTTATCATGTATTGCCTCTTGGGCCCTTTTCTTTTGTACTGGCATTAGCCGATTGGGTTGCCTTCTCTGGCGGGCTTGGGGGGTCGATCATTAATATCTCCCCCTTATTATAAAAAAAGTTCCCTAACTCTAAACCCTTATAACGGCGCCAAGATGTTTCTTTCCCCAAAGAGACCCAACAATTGCCATGATAAAAGCCCTAATTCTGTGATCCTTCCCTTGGGACCATGATGAAGCCCATAAATTTGTGAAGACAACCCTCCTCTTACACTAAGTCTTTATTGGCCTCTCCTTATGATCCTCCCTTTACACATGGCTTACTCCCACCTATTCCTTTTGGGGCCTCATATAGCCTTTCAATTTAGAAAATGTCAAATCTCCCCCTTAGTCGCAGCCTCAAGCCCAAGTCAACCCTTCAACTCTTCATTAAACATGGGCATAGTTGTACGCCCACCCGGACTCCTCAACTCAAAAGCCCACCTCCCCCTAACAAACCAAACCTCACTCAGGTCTTCATTGGGCCCATCTTGAAGCCCACCTTAGTTTCACTTCTCAGATCCACCTAGCCTATCTCTGTCTCGTCCCTCTTCCAAAAAAAATAAATTGGGCCTTGCTTTGAAACCCCTCCAAGTCCAACTCGAACCGCCTTTTGAGGCCACAAGGCCTCCCACCATTGAAAATCTATTGGGGGCTTTCACAAGCCATCCAACCTTTCAATACTCCTCAACCTAAGAACGCTCCTTTGGATCCTGGTTCAAAAGAAAAAGCCCAAAAGCTAGTTCCCCCCAACCCCCATTCCACATTGGGCCGCACGAGCCCATAATTATCTTTGCCTCACTTGACGCCAAACCCACTCTCAAGCCGCTTGGTTTCTTCTTTCCATCCACCTTGCCCTCCTCCACAAAAGCCCACCATCCCCACCCTACCTATCTCCAATCATTCTTTGGCCCGCCTCTCTGTGAATCCACCCCAACCTTTAAGCCAGGAAAGAGTCCTGGCCCATGCCTAAGCCTAAATCCTCCTTGGGAGGCTTAATCTCTCCAATGGGCCCTCAAAAGGCCCATTATAGATGGGGATAGCCCTCCATCTCCTCTATGGACTTAATCCCACCCCTAAAGCCACCCCTTCTTCCTCATTTGTGGGCCTTGAAAACCTCCATGTCCAACTCCACCCCCACTGAAGCACAAGCCCTTACCACCCTTGAAATCTATTGGCTTTCACAAGCCCAAATCCCCATCCTTGGCAATACTCCTGCCTCGAAACCTTCCCTCCCCTAAGCTACTTCAAGCCACAACCTCCATCTACTGGGCACTCTCTATAGCCTCTCTTTCATCCGCCCATCCCCCCCCCCCCCCCCCCTAAAAGTCCTCTTTTCCTCCATCTTTCCTCATAGCCCTCCTAAAGCTAACCTCTTGTTAGTGAGCCTAAGATTCAGCCAACTTATTTTAGACCTCACTACTCTTTCTTATCAAAGTTTTCCGATTGAGCCTTCCTTCACTGGGACTGTATTTCCCTTAAGTGTTTTTGCTTCAGAGAAAATATTTTATTTTCTTAAGGAGATGGCAGGAGGCTCCACAAAACATCATGGGTTGATTATCTCCCGAGGGAATTATGCCCTATTACCGTCTCACTTTTGAAGACCCGAAATATTAGGTCTGGTTATAACCTCAGAAGCAGAGGCAGAGGATCAGAAGAGAGGTCGCTGGGGAGGGGAGGAGGAGGAAAAAAGAAGAAGAAGAACAAGAACAAGAAAAAAAACAACCTCTTCCCTTGTTATTTTGGCTTTCCCCTCCTCCTGTTGGATCTTCCATGACTTTCTCCGATCCTTATGATATTGGGCTTTTCCTTACCACTTCTTTCATTAAATTTTATTTGATCATTATTTACTCTAAGAATTAATTCTCCTTTTTGGACATCTATTAAAGTTCTTCCCGTAGCTAAAAATGGTCGGCCTAGGATTAATGGAGCCTCAAAGTCTTCTTCCATATCTAGAACAACAAAGTCAGCAGGAAAAATAAATTTATCGACTTTAACTAAGACATCCTCAACTACTCCTCTTGGATATTTTATAGATCTATCAGCTAATTGTAAAGATATAGTAGTTGGTTTTGCCTCCCCCAAGCCTAGCTTCTTAAAAATTGAATAAGGCATTAAATTGATACTAGCACCTAGATCGCATAAGACTTTATTGAAATTTAAATTGCCAATAATACAAGGTATGGAAAAACTTCCTGGATCCTTAAGCTTAGGTGGCAATTTATTTTGCAAAACAACTGAGCTTTCTTCTGTCAAGCACACCGTCTCGAAGTCATTTAACTTTCGCTTGTTGGCTAGAATCTCCTTCAAGAACTTAGCATAACTAGGCATTTGTGCTAGAGCATCTGCAAAAGGAATGTTAATATGTAGTTTCTTGAATATTTCAAGAAACTTTTGAAATTGATGATCTAATTGCCTTTGTTTAATTCTTTGAGGAAAAGGAAGAGAAGAAACATCAATAATTTCATCTTTAACATCATTACCTTTAAACTGGCGTTGAATGGTCTCTAAGCCATCTTGTTTGCTTTTAGAATCAGCATCCTGCAAATCTGAATTTTTAGAATCTTCTTGGCTTGTTATAAGATGTTCTTTTTCTCCTCCATAGGAATCTTCTTCCTGCTTTTTAGCATCTCCTATAGTTATTTTTGGATCCTCCAATTGTTTTCCACTTCTCAAGGTAATTGCTTTTGCTTCTCTTGGATTCTTTTCAGTATCACTTGGTAGTGCCCCTTGTTGTCTTACCGCTAATAGTTTTGCAAGTTGTCCTACTTGTGTTTCCAAGTTCTTAATGCTTGCATCTTGATTTTGCATTCTTGTTTCAGTGTTTGCAATGAACTTAGATAGCAATTCTTCCAAGCTTGGCTTCCTCTCTTGAGTTTGAGGAATTCCAGGTGGCGGTGGTCTTGGTGCATTGTGACTCCATGAAAAATTTGGGTGGTTTCTCCATCCCGGATTATATGTTGAAGCATAAGGGTTATTTGGTGGCCTATTACCTACATAATTAAGAGTTTCATTAGTTATGGATTGAGAGGATTGAGTAAAAGGATTACCTTCTTGGCATTGAGTGCTCAACATATAATCAAAGATCACATCGTATATTAGTTTGTATTGATGCTACTCCTATAGTTGATATGTTCTTGTTCAAGGCTTGGAGTTGGGCCGTCAAAGCTGTTAATGCATCAAGTTCTAAAACACCTCCTACCTTTTTAGATTGTATAAGTCTTTCATTAGGCCATTGGAAGTTATTTGATGACATCTCTTCTAAAAGGTCCCATGCTGCCTCTGGAGTCTTTTTCATGAGTGTACCACCACTTGCAGCATCTATCATAGTCCTTGTTGTTGAGTTTAGTCCATTGTAAAAGGTTTGCACTTGAAGCCATATTGGTAGACCATGATGTGGGCATCTTCGAAGGACTTCTTTGTATCTCTCCCATGCTTCATAAAATGGTTCTATATCCATCTGCATAAAAGTAGTAATATCATTTCGCAATTTTGCAGTCTTAGATGGAGGAAAATACTTAGTTAGAAATGCTTGAGCCATGTGGTTACAGAACCAATTGGTAAAGAATTTAGCCAAGATTTAGCTTTGTCTTTTAAGGAGAATGGAAAAAGTCTTAGACGTATTGCATCATCAGATACTCCATTGTGCTTGAAAGTATCACAAATCTCCAAAAAATTTGCTATATGGGTGTTTGGATCATCACTTGGAAGGCCATAGAATTGTACCGATTGTTGAATCATTTGTATGAGGGCTGGCTTAATTTCAAAATTATTTGCTTGCACTGCAGGTCGAACAACACTAGTATTGGCACCATTTATTGAAGGAAGAGCATACTCACGCAAAGCACGACCAGCTTCTTGAATTGTAGGTTGATCCTCCATCTTAGTAAATAAATCCTTCTTTACTTTGTTCAGTTGGCCTCTTACTTCTTGCTCCTTTAGTTGCCGAGTTATTTTAGCAATTGTTCTTTCAATTTCAGGATCAAAAGGTGCAAGATCCTTCTTAGAGCTTCTGGTCATATAAAAAGTAATCTCATGTAGCAAAGATCAAGATGACAAGCAATGAGTGAAAAAAAAAGGTTTAATCTCAAGACAAGTAATTCAATTTTGATATTAGATAAAATCAATCCCCGGCAACGGCGCCAAAAACTTGTGTATTTTTTTGCAAGTGTACAAAATCAACTCAAGTAATATAGTCAATGAGACCAAGTCATTCCCATGAAGATTGACTACCTAAGCACTAAAATTTTATAATTCTTATCTTAATTTATACCGAAGAGAAATATTAAAAGAGTAATTTATAGATTAAATTTTTCTATCAAAAGCACAAAATTTGAATAAGCATAAGTACCTATAATTTAAAATACTAAGACATGTATAAATCTTGACTTTTAATACAAGTTAACAAAATCTTCATACAAATCAGATTAAGATTTTTGCAACGATATAATTTCTTTATATTGATTGTTACCCAATTCCTTTGATATAACAACCCTATCTTGATTGACCATTTGCTATATCTCTATGCAAATTATCAACTCAAAATGTATTAATATTTATGAAATTCTTAGCTTTCAATGAAGTCGAACGGATCATCTCTTTGCTAAGAGTTGCATAAAAGAAAATCAGAATCTATCTCTAGCCGATTTAATTTTATGTCATTGATGTAATTTTTTTTAACTTAACCTATCTCCTCTCGGTGCTTAAGGCAAGTTATAAAATTGTGTTAATGGCTATCAATCCATTAACAAATATTAGGAACTGTTAACACGTGGTTCCTGCGCTGCATCTGGATCGTACACATGGCGCCTGGCTGGCCTCCATTTAACTGATTGATTTGACTCACTTATCTTGATTTTACAGGATCATTCGGCTAAGTCAAACCTCGACCATGAGGGTTCGACCCAGCCTCGTTCATGACATTCCAAGATTATCCTGGTAGCATCGGGCACGGGGTTACAAAACACCGCCTGTCACAGTCATCCCCACCTACCACGCCGTTCCCCGTACGGGGCGCCTATCCCCAGGACCAGCCAACCATGGATCCGTATGCCCCAATAGTCACGAATCCCTAGGAAAGGTACTAGTATTAAATGCTATCACCTTCCTTTCACAATTTCAGGTCTCTCGGGTGACAGGCGAACGACGGGGGGCTCCAGAGCTCATCCATCACCTATTTTACCGAAAAACCTGGGTGAAGCTACGCACCCCACCTGCTATAAATACTGCTGAACAGTTCTCAGGCAAGAAGGGAGGGAAAGAGCGTAAAAAAGGGACAACAACTGGAAACCAGAAAGGATAGAGAACACTCTCTTTCTAAGACAATTCTCACTGTATCAGAGCCCCAACTGAGGAGCTCTTCTTTCTTCTTCTTCTTTTTTTCTCTAAGAAAGCATTGTACAAGCCTTCAAGGCTATTTTTCTTGGCCATTAGTGAATATCTTTGCTGATCGACCGGTAGATGTAGGGGATTTCTTCCCTGAACCACCTTAAATCTCTGTGTGTTTCTCTAGTTGCTCTGAACCAATCTTCTCTTTGAGCCTTCATTAATAAGCTCACCCCTCTTTACGCGCCGCCGTTTCTCGGAACTCTCTTTCTTTTTGGTGTTTCCTAGGACCCCCACATCCTACGTCAACAGGAACATACATCAACAATTGCATAAATAGAAATAAAGATTTATAATAAAAGATTTAAAACTTGCATAAATAAAGTCTTAACTTACATAATTTTAGTACAATAGATTTAACAACCCATAATAATAATGAAAATTTTAGAAGAAAATGACATTTGAAAAATAAATAAGAGAGAATATGATAGAAGAAATAGCCTCTTTTTTCTCCTTGTGAATTTTTGTTTTCTTCCTTTGTCCTTGCTTCACTTCATTCACTTCTCCCTCCTCTCTTATTCCTCTTAATTTTCATGGTATATATAGGAGAAGCACCTTTTTTTCTTTCATATTTTATGCCCATTTTCATGCATGAAATAAGGGAATGCTTCCACTTTTGCTCCCACCTTCTCATTTCATGGAAGAATAAAAGAAAAATTTCTACTTTTAAGGAACAAGAATACAATGTATGTTGGCCAAAAGGGAAGAGCTGATGCTATTTTAAACCATAATGCTCATCTTTAAATCTAGCCCTTGATATTCTTGATCAAATCATGGCCATTGATCAAGTTAAGTTCGGATTTGCATGACACAGCCAGATTCCATCAGATTTTTCAATAGGAGAATGGATGATTTAGCCTTTACTTTCTTCTAAGGAGTTGTAGCGCCTGAAGTAAGCTATCCAATACTTCAATCTTCATCTGAATCAGACATTTTTAGCATGAGATATGTCCAAATTACTGAGATACAGCAAATCTGAAATAAAATCTGTAATAGTTAAAATGATACATTTTTGGGGGATTTACGTACAGAACATTGAATTCTTCACAAATTACACATTTCACTATTATTTAGTAAATATTACGCATACCACACTCTCCTTATATTATTTATGGGTTTTACATTTCTATTATAACAATAAAGAGAGTGTGATATGCGTAATATTTACTAAATGATGGTGAAATGCGTAATTTGTGATGAATTCAATGTTCTGTACGTAAATTCCCTACATTTTTTTAGCTATATAGAAAATAAAATAATATTAAATATGAGCAAAATTATAGTAGAATGAGGTGTAAACTATATCAGAATTCTAAGTCTATCAGCCGCTACCGCAGGCTCTTTCCGCTTACCTGCGTATAGTTCGGCCAGTGTCTTCCTGTTGTCAATGGCGTCCTCAGGAGAAGACACCACATCAACAGTGGTTCCACCACAAACTGATTCAGGAACCTCTATCACTTCTTCCTCCTCCCCCACCTTAGTGACCTCCTTACTGTGCTGGATGGCAGGGGGCTTCCCTCTTCTGGCCCTCTTCATAAGAACCGTGCTAGGAAGTGGGGTGACTTCCTTGAAGATGACATATCCCAACGTCCTGGTGTACAAAGATATGTCATTCTTCACATGTCTAAGGAAGTCCTTCAGGGGCCAGCTTTGCCTCTTCAGCTTTTCCAGGTTGCTCAGGGTTCCCGCTCGCACCATCCACTTGGCGTCGCTGATGAACTGAGGAGGGCAGACTCCGGGCATCAGGGGGATTCTCAAATCCCCTCCAACAAAGAAGTAGTAGTCTCTCCAATCCGAATGAGAGCTACTTGCCCCAGGAAACAGAGCTTTCCTCATCTTCAACTATAAGGCTAAGCATCCTCCGTACCCAGGCACTGTCATCTAGCTAAATAGAGACCTAAACAACATCAAGCTCCATTGTATCCCCTGGGCCTGCAGCAGCTTCAGGAAGGAGTACATGTACGCAACGGCGTTGGGGGAAAGTTGTGCCGGGATGATTTGGTAGGAGTTTAGGACTTCCCTGAACTTTGGCTACGGCGGGAGCATCATCTCGTACTCCACTTGATCCTGGTATATGCACACTCCCCCTTCGGGAGAACTGTTTGGCCTGAAGTCAGCGGCAGGGGGGATGACCATCAGGCTGGGATTTTCCTTAAACCCTCTGGTCGTGTTGAGAACTTCGTGCTCCATTAGGAGACTTTCCTGGTAGCTAACATCCCTTTGGAACTGTTCGGCCAGATCGGCCCACTCAATCTCTCTCCCCCCCATGATCAGATTTTGTCGTAGTGTGAGCGGAGAAGATTTCTCTCAGAGGCAGAGGCATGGGCGAATGTTTCAAACTTTCCTTTTTCCTTTCCCCCTTGATCTGCGACCTTCTAGGAAATGGCAGCTACTCTTCGCCTTTTGGCCGTCTGATCTCCTCGATCAACATGCAAATGAAATCTAGCCATTTACTTCTCTGACAGTTTCAAAATTTGAAGCGGTGCATGGATATCAAAGCATCCCTCTATCTATACTCTTCCTATGCCCGTGTCCAATGTTTCTGAACATCAGGCTGCGCTGCTTAAGTTTGTTCCCCTACTATCGTTCACCGATGTTTTTGCCTCAGCCTAACATCATTCACAATGGTAGCTGAAAATCTTTGAACTTCTATTTTTACCATTGACTTTATGATTTCACTTATGAATCCCCATTCTGTTCTTTTCAATCTCTCGTATTTTTTACATAGGAAAAAGGAGATGAACAAAATACACAGTAAACCAAATTCGTCCAGAACAAGTTTTTGAAAGAAAATACATTTTTCATTAAGGATAAAACTTGTTACAAATTTCATTTTTTTACTCTCTCACATGTCTCTCTATTGGATTTAGGACATACAAAGGAGTCAAAGGAAAATATAAGACTTCAGAACTTAGATAACTAGTGTAATAGTGTCAATCTCAAATATGAGGCGAGCCACATATCTGGGTTGATCTATTACACTCCTCACAAACCAACAACGCACCCTCATAGAGCTGCTCGGACTCCCCTTCTCTCTGATCATTCCTTCAAACGTATGTTGATGATAAGGCTGAGGAATTAGGAGAGGACAAAGGCAAGTCATTTCTGGCTCCCACGCTGGCCCTACCAGCAAGCTTCAAGGGAGGTGCTCTGGCCCTCTCTAAAACCTCTGCGCGGAGGAGCACGTTGATATCCCCAGCCGACGCAGGCGCCTAAAGGAGGAACCTCCTCTGGACCATGGCTCCCAGCATCAAAGAACCTGTCTGGTCCCTTGGGGCCACAGAATGGAAGAATCATAGGACTTCTAATGTTCTCCTGATTTAAGATACTTACATTAACTAATGCCTGAAGGAGAAGATCAAAGGCTGCCTGACACTTCACATGGTGGCCTACCGGGGAAGCGCTGATGATATTCACCGCCTTTCTCACAGCTTCCTCTAGGTCCTCCATGCGTCGCCCCCTCCATTCAGAACTGCTTTCCACCAAGGCATGCATGGAGTGCACTTCAGGCTTCAGCAACTCCTTTCCATGGCAAGCCTCGAAAGTCGTTTGCCTTCCCCTGGGCTTCGCCTCCTTGGCATCCAAGGCCTCCTTCTTCAAGCTCTCCCTCTCCCTTTTCAAAGCCTCTTTCTCATCATTCAGATCTTTTATTCTCTTTTGGAGGTCTTTGACATGAACAGAATGGGTTTGCCCTATGTCTTGGATGGTGCGATGGTACTCTCCCCTCACAGCCTCTGCTTTACCGGCCCATTCTGAGCTGCTTGAAAGTAGGGAAGCCAATTTATCTTTCAACTTCTTCAACTCCCCTAGCACTGTCTTGTGACTAGCTTGAGAGCGCTCCGCAGCTTGCGACAGAGCGTCCTCTAACTCCGCCATCTTCTCAAAGAGCCGAGTTCCCCCTTCTTCTTGGCCCTTCACATTTTTTATCACCTCCAGAATCTGGGAGGTATTGGACAAGACCTTTTCCTCTTCCTTCCTTAACTCGTATAATCTATCCCCCATGCTGCTCATCATCCCCTCAATACTGAGGGTGATCTCAGACACGACCTGGGGCCCCCCTTTCCTCTCCTTAATCACCACCTCCATTTTGCCCTCTTCCTTCTTTTTTTTCCTTTTCTTCCTTCTTCTCCTCTCCCTGGGAATTCGTCGGAAGGAGACGAGGGAAAAAGGGTTTCCTTACTTTGGCAGGTAAGGGAATCAGCTTCTCAGGTAGGACAGGGCCGTAGATTACTAAAGGCATTTTCATTGGCTCCTTCATGAGGGTTATCCCAACACGGGGAAGGAACTACTCAATGTTTTCATCTTTGAGCAGAATCTTCCTCGGCTTGAGACTCACCCCCTCAAGCCTCTGGAGCATTATGTTCACCTCTGTTCACACCTTCGCCTCTGAGATGGTCTAACCGGCAAGTCAGTGACATTCACCACTTCAGCCATTTCCTCCTCCCTTGCAGATCCTTGTGTAGGCTCCAGAGCTTCCACCCGGACCTCAGACTCCGTCGCCGGTGACATATCAGCAGAAACCGCAGCGGGGGTCCTCACTTCTTCTTCCAAGGGCACCTCGGCAATCACTTCTGCTGTTATTGCCTCCTCCGCTGGCGGCTCCGCCTGCCTCCTCTCCCCAGCAGGAGGAGCGCCGGTCGGAGAACTGCCAGTCCTTCTTCTCTTCGAGAGGCCAATTAGAATTTTCCATCCGCGACTGCCCTCCATCTCTAACAGATTTTCTCCTTGCAGGATTTCCTAGTGAAATCATTTCCCGCTGATTGCTCAGTGGACGCAGGGGATTTTCTCTCTGAACCATTTTAAATATCTGTGTGCTATTCTGAATGCATATTACTATTGAAACCTTTGATTTTGATGACCACAATTAATTTAGTTGTTATAGACTAATCCTCTTGCTTAGTGTGTTAACAGGTCACATTATCTTATTTGAGAATGTAGTCCAAATTAAAGTTCAGAGAAAAACAGGATCTCACTGGAATTTTTATTATTTTATTTTCTAGGACTATTATGTAAGCATGTGCATATTTGCCAAGTTTTTTACTCGAATTTTTTCTTTTGATTTTCTAGTTAAGAAAACTTTTTTTTTCTTTCGTATTTATTATGATTGGTTGTTTAAGCAAAAATCTCTTCAACCTATTCATGTTAAGAGATTTGAATTGAGAGTGTAGCTCACTCAATCTATTGATTTGAGTTTGAAGCTTAACTCAAAGTTTAATACTTATCATATATTAGGTTAAAAGTTGGTTTAGCTTAAACGCAATCTCATGCCAATGATAGATGCCTACATGGTCATTAATTATTCTTGTATTTTGGTATATAGCAACAAATAACCTATTGGTTAATACCCATGTATTTTCCAAAAGGTTGCATGAGCCACATCAATCCAAATCAAGAGCCATCATTCTTTCTCCTTGTAACTTGGGTTTTGTTTCTCCCATGATTTATTGGCTTGTGTTTTTGATTTCTTGCAGCTTACCATTTTTCTTGAAAAACCTGATTTTATTTGTATGATGGCCACTATGTTAAAATATTGAGGCATGCTTGTATAATTACTTTTTTATTTTTAATCCACTTGGCTTTGTTTCCTTTATGTTGGCTAAGTGCAATAAGCCTACAATCACAAAAGGACAAAATTGGGTTGTTTCCTTCTCTCTCTTTCCAACGAAAATAATTCTGCATTCTTAAGCGCATGCGATTTTTTCTCCAAAACAAATTCTCTTCAACATTGTTTTATTATTCTGCCTGTTTTTGGAGAACAACAACTCACCTTCTCCTCTCAAGCTCTCACTCGGTTTTTGCTCTCCCAAAGCCTTACTTGCAAAATATTTAAAGGAGATTTCAAAGAAGGAGATTGTGGTGTTTCTCAAAGTGAAAAGAAGCTGAAATCTCTCTAGTTCTGTTTTATTTTCTGATTCAGAATTTTATATTGCTACTGTTTTTGTTTTGGCTTGCTGTGAATCTTGTTTCTTGAGTTATTACTTATTGAGATTCACCAAATTCTATTTTTCTTTTGTTCTTCCTGTTGAAGGCTTACATTGGGTGATATTTTTTAAATTATTTTGCTCACTGCTTTTACATCAGCTTTCTCAGAATTATTCAAGTAGACCCTTGGCTAATTTGCATGTACATAGAGTGCCTCATTGTAATATTGATTCTTGTATATGCATTGTAATTCAAGCTAGCTAGTCTAGCAAAACCTTTACTTCCTTTCTCTATCTCCCTAGTGGAGGTTTGTAAGTTTGCTCAACTTTGGTTCCTGCAAAAAGTTGTAGGATTAAAGGTTTGCTTGGCTTTGGTTCCTTGAAAAAGCCATAGGGTTGTATTGGGTTTGTTCGGCTTTGGTTCCCATAAAAAGCCGGGGTTATAGTGAAATTCCCATTCGAGGTGCGTGGGGAGTGGACTAGGCGGAAGGCTGAACCACTATAAATCTTTTGTGCCTTTTGTGTGATATATTTATGCTGTTTGCTTTTCTCATTTGTTAAATATGTTATTTCTGCACTGAGTCCTATTACGCAAATTGACCTCACTTCTGGTGGTGCTCTCTGTTCTATTTCTTTTGCAGTTCGATTTGCTAAATCAACCTCTCAGTATTAATTGAATTATCTCTTAAGTTTATTGCCTTAATTTAAACTTATAAATTTTATTATTCCCAATTCACCCCCTCTTGGGAAGCCTTTGGGCCAACAATTACTTTGAGCCTTAATTATAAGGCTTAGCTCACTGCATGTTACCGTCTCCCAGGACTTTCTTCATTTATCTTTCTTTTGGGACACCTTATATTCCACGTTAATATTTTCCTAGTGCTTTCATTAAGACTCCGAGAAGATGGTGGCTAGAACATTGTAACGCTCAGGTATTTTATTAATTTATTTAATAATAAAATTTGAATTAGATTTTAATTTCAAATAATAATTAATTTGAATTTATTTGAAATTCAGATAAGTATTAAAGAAGAATTAATTTAAATTAATTGTTATAAATTTTCATCCTTATCCTTTAAGAGATTTGACTAAATAGCCCATTAGAATAATTCGGAGTCTAATAACAAAGAAAGGGCAATTTAGTCTTTGGTAATCTAATTAATTAATTAATTAAGAGCCATAAATTATGGAGAGATTTAAGGAAAGAAATATTTTTACCGTTTCTTCTCTCCCGTACTTGGTAACCGCTGGCCCTAAGGAGAGAGAGGGAGTTTTCGGCCAAAGGAAGGGGGAAGGAGGAAAAGAAATCAAGCGATTTTGCAAAAATCCTATCCCGTGGTCATCTCGAATTGTCTACAACGTGAAGATAGATCGTTCCGAAGCCTAAGGAGGGGAGATTCGGAGGATTTCGGCGAGGATTCTAGGAAATTATCGGAGTTTTCGTCATGGTGAATAAGAGGTAGGCGTACAATGATGCTTATCGCATATAAATTTGAAATTATAACGAAATGATATAATTTAAGTTATATAGATTAAATTGTATGTTTGCATAAAATTAAATGAAAAATCTATGAAATTTCCTCTACTCTGCATTGCGTTTTCAATATAAATCAGCGTGAATGATTATACTCTTGTTTGGTGGTATAGATTAAATAAATTCTTTTTGAGCAATAATTAAAATCATGAACTTTGAATGAAATGATTTAATCTGTAATTATTTCATTAAAATACACGTAATATATGTAATTCACTATTTTATCTAATTAATAATAATTATACCAATTATCTATACGCATTTGAATTATAGAATAGTGGTTATAAATATATATATATATGAATATATATGTATATATTATAATCTGTTATAAGAAAAACTGTTAAAATATTAAATATTCATACACAAAATAAAATGAATGATTAAAAAGGGTATTTGATTTATTTTGTTGCGATTATTGTGACGTAATGATTAAACTTATTTTTTTTTTTTATTCTGAAGTGATTATAATTAAGATGAATGCCAATGATAACTTAAAGGTGTAAATTGACAATTCTATTTGTGATGGTGATAAATGTATATTTTCTTAGATAAAATGATAGTTGTAAAATTATACATGCAATTAAAATATTAAGAATCTCATTATAGTCACTTCTGCCTGCTCGAGCTATAATTTGACTGTCAATGACCTTGAGGTGACATTGACTTTGAATTGATAAATTCCACGAGGTGATAAAATTCATGAGGTGAAAATGTCACGAGGTGATAAAGGTAGTTGAAGTGACATTATGAGTATTTCAGGGTCCTTAAAGTAATGATAAGTGATAATTAAAAATGTGCATTGTTTATTTATTTTTGTATTTTGTTACATGTTTGTAATTTTTTATAATATCTGATTGTATCGTTGTGATGTAACTGATTATGTGCACATGATGTTTATATAAATTGTGATTGTATGCCTGATTGATTTATTTTATTTTAGTTGGTGGGTGGAGTTCGCCTTCTCAGTCCATGTTGTTTGGGACTGACGCCATTTTTATGGCAGGTACTGCAGAACTAAGTGATGCACAAGAGAAAGGGGTTCGTGATGGAGAGAAACCATAGAACGAGATAGGATATTATCTTTTATTTAGTCTGTTTTTAATCATGATCATTTGAATGGTGTAGCTGATGTGATGAGATTTATATTCGATGTTGTCCTAGATGATAGTATCTCTACTTATGATAGAGACTTATGGTGATTGGTTTTAAATATATGATGTTAAATTTTTTTTATTATTATTTTTATTATTCCTCGCTAACTTTGGTTATTCTCTTTATCATAACGTCACAATCCTGATTTATTGTAGTCTAGTTCGTGTATATGTATTAATTACAGAAGACTATAATAAATTGGGGTGTGACGAACACACAAAACTAACTCCGTAGCCTGCAACACACGCGTGGGTCAGCCTTCTGTCAGGACACCGAGTGATGAAGCTTCAGCTTCCACATCCCAGCATCGCGCTGGATCCACTTCTTCTTCTAGAGGTACCCGCATCTCAGAGTTACAAAGGATGCTGGCGAACCTCACCGTCCTGGTTACTAGTCTTACAGCACAATAGGCTGTGATCCTCAAGCAGACTCAGCCAATTTACGCTGCCATGTTACTGCCTGAGCCTCTTCCGTCAATTGTGGCGACCCCTAAATTCTCTTCTGTCAGTTGCAATGGCTCCTGGTCCTCTGCCACCAGTTACAGGGGCCCGTTATCCACTTTTGTTGGTTGAGGTGGCCCCTGCACCTCTCCTGCCAATCGCAACACCCTCTATTCAGAAGTCTGGCCCTTCTCAACTGCCCAGACATCCTCTTTCACCATGTCCATTGCCTCAGCCTGCCTTCTTTCCTCTAGCTTTTCTTCCTTTTCTCACTGGATGGAATCCCCTCTTCCCGGGTGCTCTGGCCCTCCAATACGGACTTGATCCCTTTTTGGCCTGCTGGATAACAATGCACCTTTCTCGGATGCTATCCGGAAGGGGCAAATCTCAGAAGACTTCAGGCCAGCCCGACTTAGAGCCTACAGGTGTGCTATAGACCCTCGCGAGTACATTCAGGGGTTCAGGTTGCAGTCCGCTATCATCAACCCGATGAAGCCACAAAATGCCACCTCCTGGCCAATACCCTGAAAGGAGTGGCTTTCAACTGGTTCATCAAGCTACCTATATGTCATATTTGCTCTTATGAACACCTAAAATAGGAGTTGATCGCCCGCTTCATCAGTCGAACATGAATGATTGTCTCCGACAGGGTGCTCACCAATATCAAGCAAGGTGAGAAGGAAAGTCTGCGAGACTACACCAATTGCTTCTTCGTCGCTGTAGCAGAAGCAAAAGATATGGATCCTGCCGTAGTTATGCACAATTATCAGAGGGGTCTTAAGAGCGGTGACTTATTCTAATCCCTCTAACTGGCTAAACCACGGAGCTATCCGGAGCTAGTTGCCAGGACCAGCTAGTTTGTACTACTGGAAGACGCTGAGGCCTCCCCACCTAATGTTTTCGGAGCCAAGAAGGAGAAGAAGAGGAAACATTGGAGTGACGAATCATCGTCCACGATGACTCGCAGAGGTAGGAACTATGGCAGGACGAAAAAAGACCATGACCGAACCATGAGCAAAAGCATTTCTTTTCCCGACCGCTTACTGAAGTATATGCAGCGGCCGTAAAGCAAAGTTGGATTCATCCTGTAGGACCCATATTGTCACTGCCAACCGGAATGGACCTGAACAACTACTGTGTGTTCCACTAGAACTATGGGCACAAGCTTCACAAGTACCGAGCATTGAGGGCCCTGCTCAACAAGCTGGCGGATCAGAGCAAGCTAGCAGAGTTCATGCTAATGGCCCCAACATTCAATGTTGCACAAAAGGGCAAGGCTCCAGCAGACGTGGGGGCTCCAACCTGGGTCTCACCACTGCTAGACCCTAGTAGACCGATGCGGTCCTATCCCCCCGCAGCAAGGGTAGTCAATGTCATTTTTAGCATTGACTCTACCACTGCATGCTGTCAGGTGATCGAAGTAGGAGGCATCTCTCATCAACCCTCTTCTTCCATCCCACTCATTTTTGTCATGAAGATCTTCCACGCTGTCAGGTGACCCGATAGTGGTCAACACCCGTGTCACTGATTTCGACATTCAACGAGTATTCATCGATTCAGGAAGTGCGGCCGATATCCTATTTGAATCTGCCTTCCTCTAGATGGGCCTTAAAGAAATGAACCTTCTCCATGCGGGAACCACTTTGTTGGGTTTCTCTGAGGAGCAAGTTCAGTCGGTAAGATTCATCTCTTTGCCGGTCACCTTCTTGATGACAATGATCATGCCATGAGCATGGTGAAATTCGCGATCATCAGAGCCAATTTGGGCTACAACGCCATCCTCGGGAGAACAATGATCAACTCTTTCAGAATGGTGTTCTCTACGCCCCACCTCTACGTGAAGTTTTCTACCTTTAGCGGCATTGTAACCATCATAGGAGTTCTCCAGCAGGCCACCCGATGTTTCCAGATCTCTGCGTAGCTCGTTTTTGACCAACTGGACCCAAGGGAGTCTCAATCTGTCATACCACAAGAAGGAGTTATCAATGTACCAGTAGGGGGAGAAGGTTCTTCTAAAGTTGTAAATATATCTTCTTTCATGAATGCAAATCAGCAAGCAGATGTCACTACTTTGCTTTCTGAGTATATAGATGTCTTTGCTTGGTCCCCCAAAGATATCTCAAGAGCCGATAGGGCTACCTGTGAGCATCATTTGAATATATCTGTTGATGTCATTCTCACGAGGCAAAAGAAAAGGGTCATGGCAGGAGAAAGGCAGAGCACTGTCAAAGAAGAGGTTAACACACTATTGAAGACAAGCTACATCAAGGAAGTCTGATAGCCATAGTGGCTTACCAATGTTGTCATGGTGACGAAATCCAACGAAAAGTGCAGAATGTGTGTGGACTTCCGAGCACTCAACCGAGCTTATCCCAAAGATGCATACCCTCTACCACGCATCAATACGATGGTAGATCGCACCTCCAGGTACAATGTGATGAGTTTCCTGGATGCCTTCTCAGGATACCACCAAATCCGAATGGCCAAAGAGGATGAAGAGAAAACTGCCTTCATCACGGACTTTAGAATGTATTGCAATGTCATGCCCTTTGTCTCAAGAATGCCGGTGCTACTTATCAACTCATGATCGCTGTCGTATTTAGAGGACAAGGGAGGAGGAATCTAGAAGCATATGTTGATGACATCTTGGTCAAAACACGGAGCACAAAGGAACATCTTACCGACTTCAGAGAGACTTTTGACACTCTCCGAAAGTTCAATCTCAAGCTCAATCCCACCAACTGTACTTTCGATGCGGTTTCAAAAAAATTCTTGGGATATCTAATATCGGTCAGGGGAAAAGAAGCTAACCTAGATAAAATCATGGTAGTTCTCAACTTGCCTTCTCCCCGATGACTAAAGGAGATTTAGAAACTCACATGACAAGTCAACAGTCTGGGAAGATTCATCTCCAAAGATAGTGATAGGTGTTTGTCATTCTTCCGGTGTCTTCGCAAAGGCGAGAAAGGTCAATGGACCGATGAATATGAAACTACCTTCACGGAGCTGAAGAAGTACCTTACTACTACGCTAATGCTTGTGGCACCAAAAATAGGGGAGATTTTATCTCTTTACCTAGGGGCATCGAATGCAACGGTCTTGGCTGTCCTCGTAAACGATGATAAGGGATCCACTGCCCTATCTTTTACATCAGGCATATACTTCTTGACACAGAAACCCGATACCCCATGCTGGAGAAGCTTGTGTCCATACTTCCAGTCGCATACCATCCAGGTGGTCACTGACCAACCTCTCCTAAAGGTATTATACACCCCCGAAGTCTCGGGAAGGCTCCTCAAATGGTCCATTGAACTTGGCAAATTTGATATTAAATACACTCCATGGTTAGCAATCAAAGGTCAAGTGCTGGCCAACTTTGTTGCTGAACTTTCCACTTTAGAGTCAATGATCGTGAAACGCAAGGTCATTCCATGGCCTCTCCATATTGATGGTGCTTCTGGACTTCAATCTCAGGGAGTTGGAATTCTTCTTACTAGCCCCATGGGAGTCATCCTACATCGAGCGGTAACTCTTCAGTTCAAAGTTACCAATAATCAGGCAGAATATGAAACTCTCATTGCAGGGCTGGAGTTCGCCCTTGGGATGTCAGAAAAACACATACAAGTGTTTAGCGACTCTCAACTGGTTATCAATCAAGTCAATCACGCCTACGAAACAAAAGAATGAGGTTTTAAAGAAGTATCTGGTAAAGACCCAATTCTTAATCTCCCAGTTTGACAAATTCTCCCTGACACATATTCCCTAAGAGGAGAACCAAGTAGCAGACCATCTCGCAAAAGGGGGCTCCCCGACTTTTATCAGCATCAAATATTCAAAAAGCCCAGCTACGAGTGCACGAAAATCCATAGCTCTGAGCCTGAAACAATATCCTCGAAGATCGAAGCACAAAGGTGCAAGTGTAAAGCCAAAAATCTAAACCCCGCTAGCCCACTCCTGATGCCTGAAGGCCCATGTCTGAAGCCTGAAGCTTGAAGCTTGAAGGCCCTAGCTCAAAGCCCGAAGCCAAAGCACGAAGGCCTGAGCTTTAAGCTTTAAGCTTGAAGCTGGAAGCCCAAAGCTCGAAGCCCAAAATGCTTGAGCCTGAAGATCGAAACTCGTACGCAGAAGGACTAATCTCGAAGCCCAAAAGCTGAAGGCCAAAAAGTCGGCCCAAAAGCCAAAGGCCCAAACCCCAGGCCCAAAGACTAAAGCTTGATGACCAAAGGCCCAAGCTAATATCCTGAATCCTGAAGGTCAATGCCTACCGCTAGAACTTCGATGTCCAAGGCCCGAAGCCCGTAGCTAGAAGCCTAAAACCTAAAGGCCCAATCCCAAACCTCAAACCTTGAAACTCAATCATCTAAGCTAAAATTTAAAGCCTGAAGCCCATAAGCTTAAAACCTTAGTCAGAAGCATGAAAGCCCAAGCCCAAAACTCGAAGGCCCAAGCCCAAAATCTAAAGGCCCAAGCCTAAAGCTAGTAGCTCGAACCATGAAGCCTGAAACTCGAAGTGACAAGCCCAAAGCAAGAAACACGAAGTCACAAGCCCGTTGCCAAAGGCGGAAGCGCGAAGCTTCAAGCCCAAAGCCTAAAGGCCTAAGTTTGAAGCTCAAATCTCAATTGCTCGAATGCCTAAGCCTAAAGACCAAAGTCAGTAGGCACAAACATGAATTCTTAGGCCGAAAGCTTGAAGGCTTAATCCCAAAGCTTGAAGTCCAATGTCCGACTGCCCAAGCCTGAAGCTCGAAGCTTGCACTAGGCTCGAAGCCTAGTGCCTAAAGGCATAAGCTCAAAGCTTGAAGCCTGAAGCCTGAAGCTCAACACCAAAGGCACAAACCCACAGCTCAAAGGCTAAATGTCAGAGCTTGAAGGCCGAATGTCGAAGCCCAAAGGCCGAAAGTTAAATCCCGAAGCTCGAAGGCCAAAACCTGAAGCTCAATGCCCAAAGCTCAAAGAATGAAGGCCAAAGCCTGAAACCTGTAGCTCGATGGCCCAAGCTCAAAGCCCATAGCCTAAAGCCTGAAGGCCCATTTTTGAAGCCCAAATCGTAGAAGTGTGTCCCCAAAACCCAAAGCCCGAAGCCTGAAGGCTCATACTTAAACGTCAAATGATGAACACCAATACCTGAATGCCGATGGCTGAACATCTAATCTTGAAGGCCAAAGGATGAAGTCTAAAGCCCATAACAAGAAGCCAGTAGGCTAAAGGTCTAATCTCAAAGCCCGAAGCCCGGTTGTCCAAGCTCAAAGCACAAAGCTCAAAGCCTGAAAGCCTGAAAGCCCAAGCCTAAAGCTCGTAGGTCGAATTCCAAAGGCCCAAGCCCGATGCTTGAAGCGCGAAGCTCGACGCCTTGTGGCTAAAGGCACAAGCTTGAAGGCCGAAGCCCGAATCATGAGGCTTAAAGCCCGAAGGCCGAAACCAAAAGCTTGAAGGCCAAAAGTCGAAGCTCATACCCTATGCTAGAAGGCCAAAACCTGCTCGTAACCCAAATCTTGAAGCCTGTTGCACAATGGCCCAAGCTCGAAGCTTATAGCCTAAAGCCCTTTCTGAAGCTCAGATCTTAGAGGTGCGTGCCCCAAGCTCGAAGCCTAAAGCCCAAATGCCCAAGCCTAAGGCTTAAAGCCCAAAGCAAAAATGCCCATGCTTAAAGCTTGAATCAAGATAGCCTAAGCCTGAAGCTTGAACCCACTATGTGCAAGCTTGAAAATCAACGCTTGAAGACTGTAGCCTGAAGCCTAAATCTTGAAGGCCGAATGCTCATGGCCGAAGCTAGATGCCCAAATTCTTAAACCCGAAGCCAAAAGTCCGAAGGCCCAAGCCAAAGCCTTAAATACAATACATGAAGCCTAATGCTTAAAAGCCCAAGCCTTAAATTTGAAGCCTAAAGCCTAAAAGCCAGTGCCTGAAATTCGAATTGTGATGGCCCAAGCTTGAAGCTTGAACCCTTTATGTGCAAGCTTAAAGACCGATGCTTGAAGACCATAGCCCAAAGCTTGAAGATTGAAGGTCGAAGGCTAATGGCTAAAGATAGAAGCCCAAATTCTTAAGCTCGAAGCTAAAAGTCCGAAAGAACCATGCCCATATCCGCAAGTTCGAAGGCCTAAAGCCTAAATGTTGAAGCCTAAATTCTAAAGGCCCAAAGCCTGATGGTCAAAAGCCCAAGCCCGAAGACCGAAGCCCGACAACTGATGGCCTAAGCTTAAATCCTGAAGCTTGAAGTTCGATAGCCTAAGCCCAAAGCCTAAACCCTAAATACTAAAGGACTAAGCCTGGAGCCCGAGGCTCAAATCCTGAAGCTTCAACCTTAAAGGCCGAAGTTTCAAGACTAAAACACAAAGCATGAAGCCTAAAGCCGAAATGCCCAAACCCAAATCTTGAAGCCTTGCCTGAAGCACGAATCCTGATGGCCTAAGCCTGAAGCTTGAACTCTTTATGTGCAAACTAGAAGACCGAAGCCTGAAGACCATTTTCGAGAACTTGAAGCTCAAAGGCCGAGGCTAGAAGCCCAATTTCTTAAGCCTGAAACTAAAAGCTCGAAGCCCAAGCCTAAAGCGACAAGGCCTAAACTCGAAACCCATAGGCCGAATCCCAAAGCCGAAAGGCCCAAGCCCAACCTGAAGCCGAAGCCCATAGCTAAAAGCCTAAAGACCTCTTCTTGAAGCCAAAACCTTATAGGTCTAAGCTCTAAGCCAGAAGGCCAAAACTCTAATCTAGAAGCCAAAACCTCG
>KZ452966.1:288438-370597 GCA_002786265.1 Apostasia shenzhenica | reverse complement strand
AAAATCTTTCATTTTAAATGAAATATAATAAAAATTTTTAATTTTTTTATTTTATAATTTAAATAATTTTAAATTATTATAATATTATTATAAATAGTTTATTTGACCCTTCTAGTTTGAGGTCTTGACTCCGCCACTAGTTCAAAGGCCCAACCCCAAAGCCTGAACCCCAACTACTGAAAGACTATGCTTGGAGCCCGAAGCTCAAATCCCGAAGCTTCAAATGCTAAGGCCAAAGGCCAAAGGCTAAAATACAAAGCATGAAGCCTAATGCCCAAATGCCTAAGACTACAATTTGAAGCTCAAAGCGCAAAAGCCTATGCCTGATGCTCTAATCCCGATAGCCTAGGCCTGAAGCTTGAACTCTCCATGTACAGGCTTGAAGACCTTAGCCCAAAGCTTAAAGCTCGAAGCTCGAAGCCCGAAGCCCAAACCCCAAGCCCAATCCCCATGCCCAAAAGGTTATACCAACAGCTCAAAGGCACACGCTGAAAGTCGAAAGCCTGAACTCTTATCCCCAAATCTCGACTACCCAAAGCCCAAGACTGCAACTTGAAGGCCCAAGATTGATGTCTACATCCTAAAGCCTGAAGGCCGAAATTGCAACACCAAAGGTCAAAGGTCCATGCTCAAAGACTAGAACATGAAGCCCAAAGTTCAAAAGCCAAGCTTAAACCCAAAGCTTGAAGCTTAAATTTCAAAGCCCGAAGGCCCAACCTAGAAGTCTAAAACTCGAAGCCTAAACATCGAAGGCCCTGGCCCAAAGATCAATGCCCAATGCCTGAAGCCAGAATCCAGAATCATATAGCCTGAAGCACCGAATGCGAAGGCCAAAAGGCCAATCTCGAAGCCAAAAGCCAAAAGCCAAAAGCTTAAAGGCCCGAAGCTTGATGCCCCAAAGCCCAAGCCGAAAGACCCAAGCTCAATGACTGAAGTCTTAGCTAAGCTTGAACCATGAAGCCCAAAGTTCGATGGCCTAACCCTAAAACCTGAACCCCAAATACTGAAATACTGTGCCCAGAGCTCGAAGTTAAAATCCCGAAGCTTCAAACTCTAAAGCTGAAGGCTAAAGCCTAATTCCCAAATGCCCAAGCATGAAATTTGAAGCCCAATAAGCAAAAGCCCTTGCGTCAAGCTCGAATCCCGATCGCCTAAGCCAGATGCTTGAACCCTCCATGTGCAAGCTTGAAGACCGTTGTCTGAAGCTTGACGCTTGAAGCTTAAAGCCCGAAGCCAAAATCCCAAGCCCAAAAGGTCATTCCAAAGACCAAAGGGTTATCCTGGAAGTTTAAAGCTTGAAGTTTTACCCCCAAATCCCAATGACTGAAGGCCCATGACTACAACTAGAAGGCCTAAAGCCCGAAGACTAAAATTGCAATAGCAAAGCTTGAAGGTCCATGCCCAAAGCCTAGAAGACGAAGCCCAAAGTTCGTAAGCCAAGCTTAAAACCCGAAGCCTCAAGCTTAAATCTAAAAGCCCGAAGGCCCAAGCTCGAAGTTCAAAACTCGAAGACTAAACACCGAAGCCCAAAGCCCAAAGCCCAAAGCCCAAAGCCCAAGGCCTAACGACTAATGGCAAATGCCTGAAGCTTGAATCCAAAATCTTATAGCCTGAAGCATAGAGTGCAAAGGCCAAAGGGCCAATGTCGAAGCCTAAAGCCTTAAGCCTAAAGCCTAAAGCTTAATGGCCTGAAGCCCGAAAGCCCAAGCCCAATGACTGAAGCCCAATGACCGAAGGCTTAAGCTTGAATCTTGAAGCCCGAAGTTCGAAGGCTCAACCCTGAAGCCTGAACCCAAAATACTGAAAGACTATGCACAGAGCCCCATGCTCATATCCCTAAGCTTCAAACTCTAGGGCCAAAGGCTAAAGTCCAAAATACAAAACATGATGTCTAATGCCAAAATGCCCAAGCCTGAAATTTGAAGCCCAAACTACAAAAGCCCATGTTTGAAGTATGAATGCTGATGGCCTATGCATGAAGCTTGAAGCTTGAAGATGAAAGGCCGAACACCGTAGACCGAAGCCTGAAGCTCAAACCCTTTAAGTGCAAGTTTGAAGACGAAAGCCCGAACACCGTAGCCCGAAGCCTGAAGCTCAAAGGCCAAAGGCCGATGGCCGAAGCTAGAAGACCAAATTCTTAAGCCTGAAGCTAAACATTTGAAGGCCCAAGCCCGTAGCCATAAGTCCTGAACTCAAAACCTAAAGGCCAAAGCTTAATGCCCAAGATTAGAAGGCCAGAGCCCAATAAAAAAGCTAAAGCCCAAAAGCCAAAGCCTAAAGCTCAAAGGCTAATGGCCAAAGCCAAAATCCTAAAGACCTAAGCTTGAAGCCAAAACTTGATGGCCTAAACTCGAAGCCAGAAGGCCTAAACTTGAAGGCTCAAGTCTAAAGCTCGAACGCTCAAGCCCGAAGCCCGAAGGCCAAAAGCTCAAAAACAAAAGGTCCAAAACCAAAGATTGAGCCCGAAAGCTTGAAGGTTGAATCTCGAACCCAAGGCTTAAGTCCCAAATTTCGAAGACAAATCCTAATGCCCGAAGGCTCAAGGACAACTCCTGAAGTCTAAAGCTCAAATGCTAAAGCCCAAAATCTAAAGCACAGAGCCCAAAAGCAGAAATCAGAAGGCCAAAGCCCGAAAATTGAAGCCCAAACCAATCCTAAATGCTGATGCCTAATGACCTAATCCCAAATGCCAAAGCTCGATTGACAAATGCCTAAGCCCAAAACCCGAAGCTCGAAGCCCAAGGCCAAAGGGTCAGGCCCAAAACCAAACCCCCATGCTAGAAGCCTAAAGCTTGAAGTCCTAAGCCCAAATCCCGACGACTGAATGCCCAAGCTTGCAACTTGGAAGCCTAAAGCTTGAAGTCGTGAGCTCAAATCCTGATGACTGAATGCTCAAGCTCGATGTCTGAAGCTCGAATCCTAAAGGTCGAAGGCCCAGGACCAAAGCTCAATGCTCAAAGATCAAAATGTCCAAAGCCCAATGCCAAATGCCTGAAGCTCGAATCCAGAATCTTATACCCAGAAGCACAAAGTGTGAAGACCAAAGGGCTAATGTTGTGCCAATGTTTGGCCAATATTGAAGCCTAAAGTTTCTAAAGCCTAAAGACAAAAGCCTAAAGCCAAAAGCTTAAATGCCCGAAGCCTAAAGCCCAAACGCCCTAGTCTAAAGATCGAAGCCCAATGACCAAAGGCCTAAGCTTGAATCCTGAAGCCCAAAGTTCAAAGGCCCATCCTCGAAGCCTGAACCCCAAATACTGAGAGACTATGCCTGAAGCCCGAAGCTCAAATCCCAAAGCTCAAATCCTGAAGCTTCAAACTAAGGCCTAAAGATAAAGCATGAAGCCTAATGCCCAAATGCCCAAGCCTGAAATTTGAAGCCTAAAGCGCAAAAGACCATGCCTGAAGTTTGAATCGTGATGGCCTAAGCCTGAAGCTTGAACCCTTTATGTGCAAGCTTGTAGACCGTAGCTCGATGCTTGAAGCTCGAATGCCAAAGGCCGATGGCCAATGCTAGAAGCCCAAATTCGTAAGCTTGAAGCCAAAAGTTTAAAAGCCCATGCCCGTTGCCACAAGTCCTGAACTGCAAGCCCGAAGCCCGAAGGCCCAAGCTTAATGTCCGAGATTAAAAGGCCAAAGTCCAACCTAAAAGCTAAAGGCCAAAGGCCGAAGCTCAAAGCTTGAAGGCTGATGGCCAAAGCCAGAAACCTAAAGACCTAAGGTTGAAGCCAAAAGCTTGAAGTCCTGAGCTCTAAGCCAGAAGGCCTAAACTTGAATGCACAAGTTTGAAGCTCGAATGCTTTTCGAAGCCTAAAGCCTAAAGCCCAAAGGCTCGGGATTTGGGCTTGGGCCTTTGGGCTTCGAGTTTGGTCCTTCGAGCATTAAGTTTCGGGCTACAAATTTCAGTCGTGGACCTTTAGGGTTTGGGATTTGGGGTGGGGCTTTCAAGCTTTTAGCTTTAGGCTTCAAGCATGTGCCTTCACGCTTTGGGCTTTGGATTTCGAGTTGAAGCCATTAGGCTTGGACTTCTGGGTATCGGGCATCAAGCTTCAGGCCCGAGCTTCATGCTTTGTGCATCAGGCTTCAGGAAGCAGCCTTCAGAAAGCAGCCTTCAGGAAGCAACTTCAGGCTTCAAGCTTAAGGCATGGTGCTTTAGGCTTCGGGCTTCGAGCTAAGTGCTTGACTCTATAGGCTTTGAACTTCTTGCTACAAGCTTCGGGATTTGGCGTTTAGGTATTGGGCTTTAGCCTTTAGGCTCCGGGCTTCAGGTTTGGTCATTCAGACTTCAGGCTTCAAGCTACAGGCTACGAGTTTTAAGCATGGGCCTTCAAATGTTCAGGCTTCTGGCTTGGCCTTTCGCCCTTTAGCTTTTGGGCTTTTGGTCTTGAGCATCAGGCTTTGGGATTGGGCCTTTTGAGTTCAATCTTTACAATAGGGCCTTCGAGCTTGGGGCATCAAGGTTCAGGATTTAGGATTTAGAGTCTGAAGCTCGAAATCTGAGCCCAAAGTCCTTTAACTGAAGCTTGAAGCCCGAAGGCCAAAGCACTGTGCTCAAAGCCTGAAGGCAAAAAGCCATAAATCCTGAAGCACGATAACCAAATTTCAAATCTCTAACTTCGAAGCTTGATGCTCGAGGTCCTTTGGTCCAAGCCTGAAGCCCTAAGACCCTAGTTCGAATCTCGAAGCACGAAGGCCCAAGCCCAAATCCCTATATCTGATGGCTCAAGCTCAAGCCCAGAGCCCGAAGGCCAAAAGTCGAAGCCCGAAGCCCAAAACTAGAAGGCTGAAACCCGAAGGCTAAAGCTAAAAGGATAAAGCCCAAAAACCTAAATCTCAAAGTTTGAATGCTGAAGCCCGAAGGTCGAAGCTCAAAGTCTAAAAACCCAAGCACAAGCCTGAAAGCCAAAGGCTGAACACATATCCCCAAAGCCTGTAACCCGATGTCTAATGACCTAAGCACGAAATCCCAGGCCTGAGGCCTAAAGCCTAAAGCCACACAGCCCTAACCAGAAGGCAAAAATCTGAAGATCGAAACCTAGAAGCTGAAGCCTGAAGCAGAATGCCTAAACCTGAAGTCTAAAGCCTTATACACGTTGCTAAAAGCCTGAAGCATGAAGCCTAAAACCCGTAGATTGAAGCCCGAAGTTCAAAATTTGAAGCCCAAAATACGAAGCCTTAAGCTCAAAATACAAAGACCAAAGACCAAGCCACGATGTCTAAAGCTTGAAGCCCGAGCTTAAACACCAAAGGCCGAATCTCAAAGGACGAAGCCCAAGCTCGAAGTTCGAAGCTTAATGCCCTAAAGAGCAAGTTTAAAGCCCAAAGCATGAAGGTCCTATATCTAAAGCCTAAAGTTAGAAGCTTAACAACCGATGCCAAAAGCCTGAAGCTAAAAGACCCAACACCAAAGACTGATAATTGAAGTCTGAAATACAAAATTCCAAGCCCGATGCTTGAAACTCGAAGCTCAAAAGCTTTAAGCCCGAAGGCCAAAGCCAGAAGCCCGAAGGTTGATAGCCAAAGTCTGATGCTGAAAACCCGAAGCCCAAAGCTCAAAGCTCGGAGGCTGAAAGTCAAAGCCCTAAGCCCGAAATCTAAATCCCCAAGCCCGAAGCTTGAAGCCCGCTGTTTAAAAAGCCAAACTTCAAATCCCAAAGTCAAGCACATATGCTCAAACCCCGCAATGTGAAGCCTAGATCTAGGCACGAAAGCCCAAACCTGAACCCAAAAGCCTGAAGGCGGATGCGCCAAGCCTGAAGCCACATAGTGCTAGGCCGAAGGGTGAAAGCTGAAGCCCAAACCCGAAAGCTAAAGCCCAAACCCGAAAGCTAAAGCCCAAAGGCTGAAGCTAGAAGCCCGAAGCCTAAAGCCCAAACCATGAAAGCCTAAAGTCGAAGGCTAAAGCATGAAGCATGACCCAAACGGCCCACAACTGGATGGCATAAGGTCAAAGCTGAAGCCCCAAAGGCCTAAGCCCGAAGCCCAAGCACAACTAGCAATGTCTGAAGCTCAAATCCTAAAGCCAAAGCCTAAACAATGAAGGCAAAAGGCTGAAGCCTCAAGCCTGAGATCGAAAGGCCAAAGCCCAAAAACCAAACTTCAAACCACTAAAGACCAAGCCTAAAGGCTGAAGCCTGATGGCCTAAGCATGAAGGCTAAAGTACGACTGACGAATGCCCAAGCCCGAAGCCTAAAGCCTGAATCCCAAAGCACAAGCACAAAGTGTCATGCCCAAAGCCTGAAGGCCCATGCCGAAAGCCTGAAACTTGAAGTCTCAAGCCCAAAGCCCGACGACCAAAGACCAAGCTTGACACCTAAATCCTAAAGCCCAAAGACCGAAATTGAAAGACCGAAGCTCGATGGCCGAAGCTAGAAGCTCAAAGTCTTATGCCTGAAGTCAAAAGTCTGAAGGCCCAAGCCACAGGCCTAAACGTGAAGCCTGAAACCCAAGCTTAATGCCCAAGATTAGATGGCCCAAGGCCAACCTAAAAGCCGAAACCCAAAGGCCGAAGTCTGAAGCTTAAAGGTTAATGGACAAAGTCAGAAGCCTAAAAGGCTTGAGCTCTAAGCTTGGTAGGGACACAGATCAGCATCGAATTGGATGGCTCGGATGACGTTATGTACTGAATCAAAATTTAAATTCAAATTAATTAAATCTATTAGAGATTTTCATATTAGCTTTATTTAGATTTGATTTGATTTGATTCAGAGCATATCTGGAAGATTTGGAGACTCACTACATTTGGAGCTGATTTTATTTTATTATAATAGAATTAGTTTCATATTTATTTTTATTTATTTAGTATTTTATTTTTTTCATTTAATATTGTATTTTAAAATTTCTATATGGGATCTCTCTATATAAAGAGGTCGTCTTGCATTATAAGAGGAGCATTTGATGAATAAAATTATGTTTGAGTTTTCTCAGAGCCTAGACTCAGGTTAAGAGGTCGATATTCCGGTGAAGGAAAGGGTAACATTAGCCTTTGGTGAGAATCCTCAAATTGGCCTAGTTATCTACTTTTCAAAAAAAAAAATCTTTGTGCACTCACCTACCTCCAAGGATCGCTCCGCTTGCAGCGCCGTGCAGTTCCGCCAGACTCATCCGGAGGCTCACTCCGCTCGCAGCATCGTGCAGTTCTGCCAGATTCATACGACCCACCCGCGCGCCCGCCTGGCCGCCACCTGCCCTCACGCCCGGCCACGCGCGTGGCCACCTGCGCCCGCCCGCTTGCCTGCCTGTGCTCGCGCCCTCGCCCCATTTGTCCACCTGCGCCCGCCTGCTCGCCTGCCTGTGCTCGCACCCACGCACCGTTTGTGCTTCTCTGTGCATCGCCCCTACTCGATCGATTAGATTAGTTAATCATGGTCAATAACTTTTCTCCGATTGAAATCGCTGGTAAATTCTTTCCCGAACTCCACTAAGCTGATTATTTGACTTCAACACAAATTATTCGCTTGACTTGAATTATTTATTTGGTTCTAATTGTGTGGCCCGATATTTCTTTGTGTATCAATTACTATTGGATTTAACTGTGAGACATCTATCCTAAATTCCTAAACCTCGGATCTGATTATTTGAATTTAAATTGACGCCCTAATCTAAGTTGATAAATTCTTATTTATCATACAATTCAGTTTAATTTTAATTTTAAAATATCTTAATTTACGGGATTCAAAATATTATTTATCATATAATTTATCTAGAAAATAATATGCTAATCGATTTTGCTGAATATAAATATAAAATATCATTGACATCTTTTTCCGTCCCGCATCAAAGCTTGATGGCCTAAACTTGAAGGCTCAAGTATGAAGCTTGAACTCTCAAGCCCGATGCCCAAAGCCCGAACCCCGAAGCCCGAAGCCCGAAACCCGAAGGCCGAAGGCCAAAAGCTCAACGGTAGAAAGTCGAAAACCCAAGACTGAGCTCGAAAGCCCGAAGGTCAAGCTGAAACCGAAAGCTTAAGTCCCAAATCCCGAAGTCCAATCTCAATGCCTGAAGCCTCAAGGACAATTCTTGAACTTTAAAGCTCAAATCCTAAAGCCCAAAACCCAAAGCATGAAGCCCAAAGCCTGAAGCATCAAGACCGAAATTGAAAGGCCAAAGCCCAAAAATCGAAGCCCAAACCACTAAAGACTAAGCCTAAATACTGAAGCCTGTTGGCCTAGGCTCGAAGGCCAAAGCCCGATGGATGAATGCCTAAGACCAAAGCCCGAAGCCTGAAGCCCGAGGCCAAAGGGTCATGCGCGAGGCCCAAAGCTCAAACGCCCATGCCGGAAGCCTAAATCTTGAAGTTCTAAGCCCAAATCCGACGACCGAAAGCCCAAACCTGAAACCTGAAGGCCCAAGCTTTGATGCTTGAAACCTAAAGCCCGAACACCAAAATTGCAATACCAAAGCCTAAAGGTCATGCCCAAGGCTAAGAATCCTATGCCCAGAGCCCGAAGCTCAAATCCTAAAGCTTCAAACTCTAAGGCCAAACACAAAAACCTAAAATACAAAGTATGAAGCCTAATGCTCAAGAGCCCAAGCCAGAAATTTGAAACCTAAAAGCCCGTGCCTGAAATTTGAATACTGATGGCCTAAGCCAAAAAAAAAAAAAAATACTGATGGCCTAAGCCTGAAGCTTGAAACCTTTATATGCAAGCTTGAAGACCAAACCCTGAAGCTTGAAGGCCGAGGGCCGATGGCTAAAGATAGAAGCCCAAATTCTTAAGCTCGAAGCCGAAAGTCTGAAGGATTATGCATGTAGCCACAAGTTCGAAGGCCTAAAGCCTAAAGCCAAAAGGCCTGAAGCCTGCAGGTCGAAAGCCCAAGCCCGACGACCGAAGCCCAACGACCGATGGCATAAGCTTGAATCCTTAAACTTGAAGTTCGAAGGCCCAAGCCCAAAGCCTAAACCCCAAATACTAAAGGACTAAGCCCAGAGCCCGAGGCTCAAATCCTGATGCTTCAACCTTATAGGCTGAAGTTCCAAGTCTAAACACAAAGTATGAAGCAAAAAGCCCAAATGCCTAAACCCAAATCTTGTAGAGCAAAAGCCAATACCTAAAGCACGAATCCTGATGGCCTAAGCTTGAAGCTTGAACCCTCTATGTGCAAACTAGAACACTGAAGCCCAAAGACTATTTCCAGAAACTTGAAGCTCGAAGGCTGAAGACCGATGGCCGAAGCTAGAAGCCCAAACTTTTAAGCCTGAAGCTAAAAGCCCGAAGCCCAAGCCCAAAGCCAGAAGGCTTAAACTAGAAACCTCAAGATCAAATCCTAAAGCCTAAATCATGAAGTTCGATGATCAAAGATTGAAGCTTGAAGCTTGATGAACAAAGCCCGATGGTCGAAGATCGAAGCTTGGAGCTAGATGATCAAAAGGCCCAAAGCCTGAAGCCCGAAAGCCCAAGCCCGAATCCCAAAGTCCCCATCAGGAAGTATGAGGGCCCGAGCCCAAAGTCCAAAGTCTGGAGGCTTAAGCCCAAATTCAGAAGGCCCAAAATCGAAGCACAAAGCCTTAAGCACGATCCCTAAACCTCGAAGGTCAGTGTCTAAAGCCTGATTCCCTTAGCCCAAAGTTCGAATCTCAAATCCTGATACCCGATTCACGATGCTTGATTCCTGAACCCTAAACCTTGATGGTCAATGTCTGAAGCCCGAATGCCTAAGCCTGAAGCCCAAAGCACAAAGTCCCATGCCCAAAGCTAGAAGTCCCAAGACCAAAGCACGAAGCTGGATCCCCGAAACCTTAAGCATGAAGCCTGCATCTCGAAGGCCAAAACATGAAGCCCAAAGCCCATATCCCAAAGCTCATAGCCCAAAGCCCGAAGCTTGAAGCTCGAAGCCAGAATCTCGAAGCCAGAATCTCAAAGTCAAAAGCTCGAAACTCGAAGCTCGAAGCCCTAACCATAAAAGGCCAAGGCTCAAGCCTAAGATATGAACCTTGAAAGCCCATGCTTGAGGCCTAAAGCCCAAAACCTTAAGGCCTAGGCCCAAAATCCCTAGCCCAATTTGGAAGGCCAAAGGTCTACACCTGAAGCCCAAAGCTTGATGCCCATAACTGAATCCTAATGTCCTAGGCCCAAAGCCTGAAGCCCAAAGATGCAAGCTTCAAGAAGGAAGCCCGATGGGCTAAGCCTTAAGCCCGAAGCTTGAAGGCCCATACTGGAGGCTCAAAGCCCAATGCTCGATGCATACAGGTCAAAGCTTGATGCCCAAAGTGTTAGGCTCAAAGCCCAAAAGCCCAAGCTTAATACCCAAAACACGAAGCCCAAACGCTCAAAGTCCCAAGTTAGAAGCCAAAAAGCCAAAGCCCAAATCTTGAAGGGCCAAGAGTTAAAGCCCAAACCTTGAAGGGCCAAGAGTTAAAGCCCAAAGCTTGAAGCCTGAGGGCCTAGCATGACACCTAAAATCTAAAGCGTGAAGCCTATATGCCCAAGCCTGAAGCTTGAAGCCTAATATCTTAAAGTCAAAGCCTGAGGCTTGAAGCCTGAAAGTCAAGCCTGAATCCCTAACCCCGAAGATCAAAGCCTATCAGCACTAGCCTAAATCCTAAAACCTGTAGCTTAATGGCTCAAGCCTAAATCCTGAAGCCCGAAAGCCCAAAACTAAAGCCCAATGCCTTTGGCCCAAGCTCGAAGGTCGAAGCTCGCGACATAAGTTTGATGCACGATGCTCAAAATACGTAGACGGAAGGGCTTGCAAGACTATATTACTGAAGTTCGAATTCCGTCGACCCCAAAACACGAAGCCCAAACGCTCAAAGTCCCAAGCTAGAAGCCCAAAAGCCTACGCCAAAACCTTGAAGGGCCAAGAGTCAAAGCCCAAAGCTTGAAGCCTGAGGGTCCAAGCTTTAATCCCTCACCAAAAAGATTGAAATTCGAAGGCACTAGCCTGAAGCCTAAAATCTAAAGTTCATAAGCCAAAGCGTAAAGCTCAATGCCTCTAGTCTAAAGCTCAAAGCCTAATGCCTCTAAGTCAAAGCCTGAGGCTTGAAGCCCTAGAGTCAAGCCTGAATCCCTAACCCCGAAGATCAAAGCCTATCAGCATTAGCCTAAACCCTAAAACCTGTCGCCGAATGGCTCAAGCCTAAAGTTTCAAGCCCAAGCCTAAAGCCCAAGCCTAAATCCCAATGCCTGAGGCCCAAGCCTATAGCCCAAAGTCCCAAACTATTTCTCCGAAGTTTGAATCCCGTCGACCAAAATCCAAAGCCCAATGATCGAAGCTTGAAGCTTGAAGTACGGATCACAAAGGCCCAAGCTTGCATCTTGAAGCATGAAACCAAAAAGCCCAAGCCAGAATACTGAAGCTCGTAAACCAAAGCTCAAAGCCCGAATACTGAAGGTAAAGGACCAAGCCCAATTCCTGATGCCCCTAGCCCAAAGCTCGAATCTCATAGCTTGATTCCCAATGCCCAATGCCTGTTGCCCGAAGCCTAAACCTCGAAGGTCAAAGCCCGTTGCCCGATGCCCAAAGTCCCAATACCGAAGCATGAAGCTTGATCCTCGAAGCCTTAAGCCTGAAGCCTGAACCCTAAAGGCCAAAACATGAAGCCCATAGCTCAAAGACCATAGCTCAAAAAGCCCATCGCTCAACACTCGAAGCCCGATGCCCAAAAGCCCAAAGCTTGAAGTCTGAAACCCGACACCCGAAGCCCAAAATCTGAAGCCTAAGGTACGAACCTTGAACTGCCATGTTTGAAGCTTAAAGCCCAAAACCAGAAAGCCTAAGCTCGAAAATCATGGCCTAATAAAGAATACGAACTCAATTTGTTATTTCAGGATATGTAAACAAAAGGAAAGGAATATTTAGAATGAAAAATGATGATGGATTGCTTTATCTCTGGACAGATAATATTTCTTTTTTTTTCTTATCCATTGGATCGAAATAAGAGATAAAATAATTCAACCTCAGTCCCTTTTGTATGTAGCAGATAATAGCGGAGCTCGAGAATTAAAGAGTATATTAGAATCTATATGGATTCTCATATCCATACGAATTCACGATAGATTTACTAGTCTTTTTATCCTATCTATGTTAATATGACCAAGTGTTAAATGTCATAAATAAGTGTCATCGTTTTTATTAATCTTTCTTCTTTTAGGGGTTGGTTCACCGACTTTAAACATTTCAGTTAGAAGTAAATTATTGAAAATTAGTTTAATAAAATATAAACCATTTTCAACATAACCATAACAAATATTTATGCCATTCTTATAAATTGAAATAAAGTCAATATTAAAATACATTTTAATAAAATAAATTTTTTTCTTTCTATTTATATCCAAATAAATGCCATCTTTTAATTAATAAAATTATCAAAAGACATGCCTTTTCAAAATAACTGCAACTCTTTAATTAATTAAAACAGAGCGCTTTTACAGAATAAACATCTTTTTAATTAATTAAATTATTGAATTAATTAAAAGGTATGTTTAGACAGATGATATTTCTTTTTTTTCTTATCCCTTGGATTGAAATAAGAGATAAATTGATTCAACCTCAGACCCTTTTGAATGTAACAAATAATAGTGGAGCTCGAGAATTGATGTGTATTCAAAGGCCCAAGCTCGAAAAGAATCATCTTGCAGCCTAAAGCTCGAAGGCCCAAGAAGAAGCCCAAAAGTCTAAGCCCAAATCCCGAAGGCCTAAGCCTAAAGCCCAAAGATTGAAGGCCCAACCTTGTATCCCGAAGTACAAGTCCCGAAGGCTCAAGCCCGAGGCAGAAAGGACAAAACTCAAATCCTGAAGCCCAATAGCCGATGCCTGAAAGCTCAGGCCCTGAGGGCCCAAGCCCGAATACCTATCCCCGAAGATTGAAGCCCAAAGTTACTAAACTAAAGCCTAACGCCCAAAGCCAGAAAACCAAAGCCAAAAGCCTAAATCTTGAAGATAGAAGCTCATAGCTTTAAGCCTAAAGCCCAAAACACGAAGCCCGAAGTCCCAACCCTAAGCATGAAGCCCAAAGCCTATAGGCCCGAGCCTGAAGGCAAAAGTTGGAAGCCCGAAGCCCGAAGGCTTAAGCCTGATGCCCAAAGCCACAACCCGAAAGGCCGATGCTTGAATTCTGAAGCCAAAAGCCCGTTGCCTTAAGCTTAAAGCCTGAAAGCGAAAGCCTGAAGCCTATAGGCCCAAGCCTGAAGCTTGAAGCCCAATGCTTCATAGCCGAAGCCTGAGGCTTGAAGCTTGAGAGCCCAAGCCTGAATCCTTAACCCCAAAGATCAAAGCCTATCGGCCTTAGCCTAAAGCTTAAAACCTGAAGCATGAAAGCCAAAGCCTCAAGCCTTAAGGCTCACGCTTTTAAAGCGTGAAGCCCGAAAGCCCTAGCCTAAAGTAGAAAGCCTAAAGCGGAAAGCTAAAAGCCTGTGGCCCAAGCTCGAAACTTGAAGACCGAGGCCCAAGTTCAATGCTCGAAGCTCAAAACACGAAGACCGAAGGCCGTAGCTCAAAGTCCCAAACTATAATACTGAAGCTTGAAGCTATCGACCATAATCCAAAACAAAGGCAAAAGACTATGGCCCAAGCTTGAAACTTGAAGACTAAGGCCTAAGTTCGATGCTTGAAGCTCAAAACACGAAGACCGAAGGCCCAAGTTCATAGCTCAAAGTCCCAAACCATAATACTGAAGCTTGAAGTTGTCGACCAAAATCCAAAACCCAAAGATTGTAGCTTGAAGCTTGAAGTATGGATCTCGAAGGCCCAAGCTTGCAGCTTGAACCACAAAATTAGAAAGCCCAAGTAGAATACTGAAGCTCGAAGACCAAAGCCCAAAGCCCGATTACTGAAGGCCAAAAATACATAAATTTTGGCGTTCTATTATGGTTTAGGGTTAAAAACATTAGGCTTGTGCACTAAATTTATCAGAACTAGCTTGGGCGTTAATGCTTGGGGCTTTTGGCTTTGGGCTTTGGCCTCCAAATTTTGAGTTTCAGAATTTGGGCATCGGGCTTAGGCATTAAGGCCTCAAGTTTTGGGCTTCAAGCTTGGTCCTTTAGGTTTTAAGCTTAGAGCTCAGGACTTTTTGCTTGGGCTCTTGAGCTTCAAGCCCCAGACATCGGTTATGAGGCATTGGGCTTCAAGTTTCTGGCTTGGGCCTATAGGCTTCGGGCTTTAAGCTTAAGGCAACGGGCTTTTAGCTTGGGGATTCAAGCTTGGACCTTTCGGGTTGTGGCTTTGGGCTATAGGCTTAAGGCTTCGGGCTTCCAACTTTAGCCCAAGCTTTGATGCCTGAAACCTAAAGCTCGAACACCGAAATTGCAATACCAAAGCCTGAAGGTCTAGGCCCAAGGACTAAAACCCTATGCCTAAAGCCCGAAGCTCAAATCCCAAAGCTTCAAAGTCTGGCTAAACGCGAAAACCTAAAATACAAAGCATGAAGCCTAATGCTTAAAAGCCCAAGCCTGAAATTTGAAGCCTAAAAGCCTATGCCTGAAGGTCAAATCCTGATGGCCTAAGCCTGAAGCTTGAAACCTTTATGTGCAAGCTTGAAGACCAAACCCTGAAGACCGTAGCCCAAAGCTTGAAACTTGAAGGCCGAGGGCTGATGGCTAAAGATAGAAGCCCAAATTCTTATGCCTGAAGCCAAAGTCTGAAGGATCATGGCCGTAACCACAAGTTCGAAGCACTAAAGCTTAAAGGCCCGAAGCCTGCAAGTCAAAAGCCCAAGCCTGACGACCGATGGCCCAAGCTTCAATCCTAAAGCTCGAAGTTCGATGGCCCAAGTCCAAAGTGTAAGCCCCAAATACAAAAGGACTAAGCCCGGAGCTCGAGGCTCAAATCCTGATGCTTCAACCTCAAAGGTTGAAGTTCCATGAATAAACACAAAGTATGAAGCCAAAAGCCCAAATGCCTAAAGCCAAATCTTGAAGCACAAAGCGCAAAAGCCAATGCCTGAAGCACGAATCCTGATGGCCTAAGCTTGAAGCTTGAACCCTCTACGTGCAAACTAGAACACCGAAGCCCAAAGACTGTTTTCGGAAACATGAAGCTTGAAGGCCGAAGACCGATGGCCGAGGTTAGAAGCCCAAATTTTTAAGCTTGAAGCTAAAAGCCTGAAGCACAAGCCCGAAGCCATAAGGCCTAAACTCGAAACCTCAAGCTCAAATCCTAAAGCCTAAATCATTAAGCTCGATGATCAAAGATGGAAGCTCGAAGCTTGAAGCTAGATGATCAAAAGGCCCGAAGCCTGAAGCTTGAAAGCCCAAGCCCGAAAGCCCAAGCCCGAATCCCAAAGTCCCCATCTGGAAGTACAAGGCCCGAGCCCAAAGTCCAAAGTCTGGAGGCCCAAGCCCAAATTCAGAAGGCCCAAGACCGAAGCATGAAGCCTTAAGCTTGAACTCTAAACCTCGAAGGTCAATGTCTAAAGCCTGATTTCCCTAGCCCAAAGTTCGAATCTCAAATCCTGATACCCGATGCACGATGCCTGAATCCTGAACCCTAAACCTCGATGGTCAATGTCTGAAGCTCGAATGCCTAAGCCTGAATCCCAAAGCGCAAAGGCCCATGCCCAAAGCCAAAAGGCCAAAGACTAAAGCACGAAGCTGGATCCCCGAAACCTTAAGCATGAAGCCTGCATCTCAAATCATGAAGCTCGATGATCGAAGATTGAAGCTCGAAGCTTCATGAACAAAGCTCTATGGTAAAAGATCGAAGCTCAAAGCTAGATGATCAAAAGGCCCAAAGCCTGAAGCCCGAAAGCCCAAGCCTGAATTCGAAAGTCCCCATCTGGAAGTACGAGGGCCCGAGCCCAAAGTCCAAAGTCTAGAGGCCCAAGCCCAAATTTAGAAGGCCCAAGACCGAAGCACGAAGCCTTAAGTCTAAACCCTAAACCTCGAAAGTCAATGTCTAAAGCCTGATTCCCCTAGCCCAAAGTTCGAATCTCAAATCCTGATACTCGATGCACGATGCCTGAATCCTGAACCCTTAAACTCGAAGGTCAATATCTAAAGCCAGATTCCCCTAGCCAAAAGTTTGAATATCGAATCCTGACATCGATGCACGATGCCTGAATCCTAAACCCTAAACCTCGAAGGTCAATGTTTGATGCCCGAATGCCTAAGCTTGAAGCCCAAAGCGCAAAGGCCCAAGCCCAAAGCTAGAAGGCCCAAGACCAAAGCACGAAGTTGGATCCCCGAAACCTTAAGCATGAAGCCTACATCTCGAAGGCCAAAACATGAAGCCTACATCTCGAAGGCCAAAACATGAAGCCCAAAGCCCATAGCCCAAAGCCCGAAGCTTGAAGCTCAAAGCCAAAATCTCGAAGCCAGAATCTCAAAGCAATAGCTCGAAGCTCGAAGCCCAAAGCCCTAACCATAAAGCCCAAGGCTCAAGCCTAAGGTACGAACCTTAAAAGCCCATGCCTAAAGCCTAAAGCCCAAAACTTGAAGGCCTAGGTACGAAATCCATAGCCCAATTTGGAAGGCCAAAGGTCTACACCTGAAGCCCAAAGCTTGATGCCTATAACTGAATCCCATATCCTAGGCCCAAAGCCTAAAGCCCAAAGATGCAAGCTTGAAGCAGGAAGCCCGATGGGATAAGCCTTAAGCCCAAAGCTTGAAGGCCCATACTGGAAGATCAAAGCCCAATGCTCAAAGCATACAGGTCAGAGCTCATTGCCCAAAGTGTAAGGCTCGAAGCCCAAAACACGAAGCCCAAAAGGTCAAAGTCTTGGAGCCAAAAAGCCTAAGCCCAAACCTTGAAGGGCCAAGATTCAAAGCCCAAGGCTTGAAGCCCGAGGGCCTAGCCTAACGCCTAAAATCTAAAGCATGAAGCCTATATGCCCAAGTCTGAAGCTTGAAGCCTAATGTCTTAAAGTCAAATCCTGAGGCTTGAAGCTCGAAAGTCAAGCCTGAATCCCTAACCCCGAAGATCAAATCCTATCAGCACTAGCCTAAATCCTAAAACCTATCCCTTAATGGCTCAAGCCTAAAGCCTGAAGTCTGAAAGCCCAAGCCTAAAGCCCTATGCCTATGGCCCCATTAGGCTTCAAGCTTCAGGCTTGGGCCTATAGGCTTCACGCTTTGGCATTAGAGATTTAGGTTTTAGGCTTTAGGCTAGTTCCTTCGAGCTTCGATCTTTATGCTTAAGCTTGGGGCCTCATGCTAAGGGTTGCCACTTCAGGCTTTGTGATTCGAGCTTTAGCCTCTAGACTTCAGACTTTGGGCTCGGGCATTCGGGCTTCATGCTTTTGGCACTGAACTTCATGCTTTTGGCATTGGGACTTTGGGCATTTGAGTTTCATGCTTTGGGCATTTGGACTTTGTGCTTTGTGTTTCGGGATTCGAGCTTTGGGCTTTCAAGATTTTGATCTTCGTGCTTTAGTATTTTTGCATTATCTTTCTGATTTCGTGCTTCAAGATGCAAGCTTGGGCCTTCGTGATCCATGCTTCAAGCTTCAATCTTTGGCTTTCTAAGGCTTTGGATTTTGTTCGGGGTTAGGTATTTATACTTAGGCTCTCGAGCTCCAAGCCGCAGGCTTCGACTTTGAGGCATTAGGCTTCAGGCTTCAGGCTTGGGCCTGCATGCTTCAACCTTTGGTTTTCAAGATATAGATTTTAGGCTTTAGGCAGTAGCCTTCAGGTTCGATCTTCATGTTTAAGAATTTGAGCTTGGGCCCTCGGGCTTCAAGCTTTGGGCTTTGTCTCTTGGCCCTTCAAGATTTGGGCTTAGGCTTTTGGGCTTTTAGCGTGGGACGTTGAGCTTCGGGCTTCAAGGGCTACAGGCTTCAATATACGGGCTTCGGGTTTCAATCTTTGAGTTCAGTATTCTGGCTTTGGTTTTCTGATTTCGTGGTTCAAGCTCCAAGCTCGGGCCTTCGTGATTCATAGTTCAAGTTTCAAGCCTCAATCTTTGGTCTTTGGATTTTTGTCTTCGGAGTTCATGCTTCGGTATTATAGTTTGGAATTTTGGTCTTTTGAGCTTTAAGCTTGGGCCTCAAGCTTTGGGCTTTAGGCATGGACTTTCGGGCTTCCGGCTTTAGGCTTGAGCCTCTAAGCTTTCAGGCTTGGGCTCTCGGGCTTCAAGCCTCAGGCATCAGCTTTGAGGCATTAGGCTTCAAGCTCTAGGCTTGGGCCTATAGGCTTCAGCCTTTAGGCTTAAGGCTACGGGCTTTTTTGCATCAGGATTCAAGCTTGGGTCTTTATGGTTGTGGCTTTGGCCTTCAAACTTAGGCCTTGGGGCTTCAGGCTTCCAACTTTTGCCTTCAGCCTTGGGCCTATGGGCTTTGGCATTCATGCTTAGGGTTGGGACTTCAGGCTTCGTGATTCAAGCTTGGGCCTCCAGACTAAGGACTTAGAGCTTGGTGTTTGGCCTTTGTGTTTCGGGATTTAGGTTTTAAGCTATGAGCTTTTGTCTTCGAGATTCAGGCTTCTTGCTTTGGCTTTCTGGCTTCGAGTTTTAGGCTTTAGGCTAACACCTTTGGGCTTCAATCTTCGGGATTAGGGATTCAGGCTTGGGCCCTCATGGTCTGAGCCTTTGAACATCGGCTATTGGGCTTCAGAATTTCGGTTTAGGCCTTTGTGATTCTGGTTTCAGGCTTCGGGGACACACCTCCAAGATCTGAGCTTCAGAAATGGGCCTTCGGACTTTAGGCTATAAGTTTCGAGCTTGGGCCATTGAGCTACAAGCATAAGCTATGGGTTTTGAGCTTCAGGATTTGGTCGTCGGGCTTAGGGTACGTGCTTTGACTTTTGGCCTTTGAGCTTTTGGTTTCAGCCATCGGGGTTTAACCTTCAGGGTTTGGGCTTTGGGCTTCAAGTTTGTGCCTTTAGGCATGAGGTTTCGAGCTTTGCTCTTTGAGCATCGGGCTTAGGCTTTTGGAATTCGAGTTTCAAGCTTCAGGCTATGGGCTTAGACCGTTAAGAACGTGGCTTGGGGCTTGAGGCTTTGGCCTTTGGGCTTAGTCCTTTAAGCTTTGGAATTCAAACTTGGTCCTATAGGCTTCGTGATTTGGGGTTCAAGCTTCGGGCTTTAGGCTTCACGAAAGCGCATTCGAATGTAGGATTTCAAGCTTTGGGATTAAGTCTCATAGCTTGGGCATTCAAGTCTTGAAATTCGAGCTTCGATCTTGGGCCTTTTGACTTTGGTATTTAGGCACGTGCCTTCAGGCTTTGGGCTTCAAGCTTCGTGCTTTGGCCTTCGGGTAATGGGCTTATGTCTTCAGGCTTGAAGATCCTTGCCCCACGCTTGAAGCCTGAAGGCCTAAGCGTGAAGCTCAAAGCTCGTAGTCCCATGCCCAAAGCCCAAATGGCCAAGCTCGATGTGCGAAGGCCCAAGCTTGGAGCCCGAAGGCTCAAGCCCAAAGCATGAAGCTTGAAGCCCGAAGGCCCAAGTCCAAAGCCCAAAGCCTGAAGTCCAAAGCCCAAATCCCCAAGGTGTAACTATAGGGCTAAGCCTATGGCCTGAAGCTTGACGGTGGAAGGCCTAAATCCCCAAGGCCCAAATCACCAAGGCGCAACTGTAGGATAATCCTTGGGCTTGAACTTTGGGCTTTGGGCTTGGCTTTGATCTTCAGGCTTCAGTATTTTGGCATTGTCTTTTTGATTTCGTGCTTCAAGATGCAAGCTTGGGCCTTCGTGATCCGTGCTTTAAGCTTCAAGCTTCAATCTTTGGCTTTCTGAGGCTTTGGATTTTGTTTGTGGTTAGGGATTTAGTCTTAGGCTCTCGGGCTCCAAGCCTTAGGCTTCGGCTTTGAGGCATTAGGCTTCATGCTTCAGGCTTGGGCTTGCATGCTTCAACCTTTGGCTTTTGAGCTGTAGGTTTTAGGCTTCAGGCACTAGCCTTCGGATGCGATCTTCATGGTTAAGAATTTGAGCTTGGGCCCTCGGTCTTCAAGCTTTGGGCTATCTCTTGGCCCTTCATGATTGGGCTTAGGCTTTGGGGCTTCTAGCGTGGGACATTGAGTTTCAGGCTTCAAGGGCTACAGGCTTCAATATTCAGGCTTTGGGTTTTGATCTTTGTGCTTCAGTATTCCGGTTTTAGTTTTCTGATTTCGTGGTTCAAGCTCCAAGATCGAGCGTTCGTGATCCATAGTTCAAGTTTCAAGCCTCAATCTTTGGTCTTTGGATTTTGGTCTACGTGGTTCAAGCTTCAGTATTATAGTTTGGAATTTTGGTCTTTGGAGCTTCGAGCTAGGGCCTCAAGCTTTGGGCTTTAGGCATGGACTTTTGGGCTTCTGGCTTTAGGCTTGTGCCTCTAGGCTTTCAGGCTTTGGGTTTTCAAATTTAGGCTATTGCCGATAGGCTTTGATCTTTGGGGCTTGGGATTCAGGCTTGTGCTCTTGGGCTTCGAGCCTCAGGCTTCAGCTTTGAGGCATTAGGCTTCAAGTTGCTGGCTTGGGCGTATAGGTTTCAGGCTTTTTTGCTTCGGGATTCAAGCTTGGGTCTTCAAGGTTGTGGCTTTGGGCTTCAAACTTAGGCCTTCGGGCTTCAAGCTTCTAACTTTTGCCTCCAGGCTTGGGCTTACAAGCTTTGGCCTTCATGCTTAGGGTTAGGACTTCAGGCTTCGCGATTCAAGCTTGGGCCTCCAGACTTAGGACTTCAAGCTTGGCGTTCAGGCTTTGTGTTTCGGGATTTAGGTTTCAAGCTATGAGCTTCTGTCTTTGAGATTCACGCTTCTTGCTTTGGCTTTCTGGCTTCGAGTTTTAGGCATTAGGCCAACACTTTCGGGCTTTGATCTTCGGGGTTAGAGATTCGGGCTTGGGCCCTCAGGGCCTGAGCCTTCGAACATCAGTTATTGGGCTTTAGGATTCCGATTTAGGCCTTTGTGCTTCGGGCTTCAGGCTTCGGGGACACACCCCCAAGATCTGGGCTTTAGAAATGGGCCTTCGGACTTTACGCTATGAGCTTCGAGCTCCTAAATTCTTAAACCTCGAATCTGAATTATTGAATTTAAATTGACGCCCTAATCTAAATTGATAAATTTTTATTTATCATACGATCCAATATAATTTTAATTTTAAAATATCTTAATTTACGGGATTCAAAAATCTTATTTATCATATAATTTATCTAGAAAATATTTTTCTCTTAATTAAAATAATTTGTCAATTAATTTTGCTAAATATAAATATAAATATCATTGGCATTGTTTTCCGTCCCGCATCAACTTGGTATCAGAGCATGGTTGGAATTGGGTGCATTTAGGCATATTTATTTCTATTTGCATATGCCCACTAGGTCTAGCTTCCCTATTCTCATGGATCCCAAATTAGAAGCTATGTTAACCGAGCTTATCGCAAGGTTTGACCGCATATCCACACCCAATAAACAACATGAGCCTGGATTAGTACCATTTGCTCAAATTCCTACTCTCATTGTCAGACCTATTGAGACTATAGGTGACCAATCTAGTTTCTTCGTGAAAGAAGTCTTGAATGAGTTCTCCACAGAGACCTTCATTCTTCCTGAAGCATTGGAACTTGATTCCTTACCTATATCCATTTATATAGCAGATCCTAGTTTAGCCGAAGAGTACGAAAAGTACGAGGATGAGATGCACGAGGAAGATAGCTATAGGATAGAAGTTGAAAATCAAATTGAGAAAACAATCATAGAGTTGAGTCATAAAAAAGAGCATATCATAGATTCGATAGAGGCTACTCAATCATCTTATTGTGGTGATAACACTATCGATCATATTGAGATGATTATATGTCACGATTGTTCTGAGGTCAATAGGTTTGATTTAGTTAAGTATACCCATGCATATCCTCTAGTAAAAGCTTGACATCTATAGACCAATGTAGGCAGATGACACATGAAACTAAGTGGTTGGCTATGCGAGCATCTAACGGATGTGCTATACGATTCGCTAGATATTTCTGGAGAACGTTATGGCACCTATTAGGAACCACATCTCTTGTGACTCTAACATATTCTCCACATGCCTATAATTAGAATTAATTATTCAGTAGGCACAAGTAAGATCATCAATCAAGTCTGCATACATTTAATTTTTTTTTCATATTGTAGGATTGATTTTAGTCAGTATTTGTATTTTGTTTTAGTTCATTGCATGTGTCAGTTTTTTTTATTTATATATTATAAAATAAATAAAATTAGTAAAATTAATGGTGAGCTATTATAATTAAGTGCAGAAAAATTTCCTAAAATATTTTATTATGATAATTTAAGATAATTAAATCTTTAAATTAATTTATTTTAAAATCTTTATTAAATTGGGTCAACTGAATAAGTTTGAATATTATTATTAGATCATGAGAATAGTTGATACTTTCAATATTTCAGATCTATTGGTTATCAGAACACAATGGTAATACCTAGTGAAGCAATAGCCTTTTTATTCCCTTTGAGTGTAGCTTTACCCACGAGAGTCCACAGCTAAAATCCACCTCGATAATTTTAAAGCTAATTGAATAAACTTATTGAGTAAGTAATTTTAATAAAATTCAATTATCAGTGATATTGGTTCGGTAGAGAATTTAACCTTAAGGTTACAGATGAGTCGCATGACCCATACTCGACGGGATCAAGTTCCTCCCACATGGGGAGAATTGGTGGGGACACAAATCAACATCGAATTGGATGACTAGGATGACGTCATGTGCTGAATCAAAATTCAAATTCAAATTAATTAAAGCTATTAGAGATTTTCATATTAGTTTTATTTAAATTTGATTCAAAGCATATCTGGAAGATTTAAAGACTCACCATATTTGGAGCTGATTTTATTTTATTGTAATAAAATTAGTTCTATATTTGCTTTTATTTATTTGGTATTTTATTTTCTACATTTAATATTGTATTTTCAAATTTCTACATGGGATCTCTCTATATAAAGAGGTCGCCTTGCATTGTAAAATGGAGAGTATTGTGATTAATGAAATTATGTTTGAGTTTTCTCAGAGCCTAGATCCGTGTTAAGAGGTCGATATTCCGGTGAAGGAAAGGGTAAGGTTAGTCTTAGGTGAGAATCCTCAAATTATCCTAATTATCCACTTTTTTTTTAAAAAAAAACTTTTTCTTCCTTTAGCTCAACCAAAATCTAGGTCCCTTGATGTAATTTTCCAGCCCTAATATTCAATTTCTCTTCTGTCTTTGTCGTTCGGGGAAATCGCCTGCGTCCGCTTGCGCCTGCACCCGCGCACCCCTCCGACTCCGGTTCCGCCTCCCGGCAGCCTGCCGGCCATCGGCGAGCTTCAACGATGCACGCGCGCACTGCCCGCGCGTCGCCAGCGCTCCTACCTGCCTGCGCACGCCTACCCGCACACACCAGCCTGCCCGCGCGCCTGCCTACGATAGCTCGTGCGCCCGCCTGTGCTCGCGCCAGCGTTCTGTTTGCGCTTTGCCCGTATGTCGCAGGTACTCGATCAGATCAGTTAATCATCATCGTATGTGACTCTTCTCTGATTCAATTCACTGTTAAATTCTTTTCCGAACGCAACTAAACTGATTATTTGATTTCAACACAAATTATTCGCTTGACTTGGATTATTTATTTGGCTCTAATTGTACGACCCGATATTTCTTGTTGTCAATTACTGTTGAATTTAACTGTGAGACGTCTGTCCTAATTTTTTTGAACCTCGGATTTGATTTATTGAATTTAAATTGACACCCTAATCTAAATTGATAAATTCTTATTTATCATACAATCAAATTTAATTTTAATTTTAAAATATCTTAATTTATGAGATTCAAAAATCTTATTTATCATATAATTTATCTAGAAAATATTTTTCTCTTAATTAAAATAATTTGTCAATTAATTTTGCTAAATATAAATATAAAATATCATTGACATCGTTTTCCGTCCCGCATCAACTTGGGGTTTCAGGTTTTAGGTTTTGGGTTTCGATGATGAGGCTTCGAGCATAGAGCTTTAGGCTTTGGCATTCGGGATTTGGGCGTAGTTCTTTGAGCTTTGGGCTTTAGGTTTTGGGCCTTAGGGCTTTAACTTAGACCTTAGGCCATTGAGGTTCGTTTGAGCTTGGGCATTTCGGCTTCGGGTTAGACCTTATGCTATCGAGGTTCGTGCTTCATGCTTCCGGCTTGGGCCTTCAAGTTTCAGGCTTTGGGCTTCGGGCTTTAGGCTTGGGACTTCAGGGTTGGGGCTTTGAGCTTTGGGTTTGAGCTTTGATCTTTGGGCTTCCGGGCACAGTATTGGGTCTTCAACCTTCTAAAGTTTAGCTTTTGGCCTTAGAGCTTCAGGCTTTACATGAGCCTTCAAGTTTAGGGCTTATGGCTTAGAACTTAGGCCTTCAAGATTTTGTCTTTAAGATTTGGTCTTTAGGCTCTTGGCTTTGGCCATCAGCCTTTGAGCTACAGGCTTCGGGCTTTTGGAGCTTTGGGCTTCGGCTTTCTGGTTGGGCTTGGGCCTTTATACTTGAACCATTGGGCATCAAGTTTCGAGTTTAAGCCTTGTGGCTTCGGGCTAGGGCATTGGGCATTTGGCTTCAAGCTTAAGAATTTGGGCATCTAACTTCAGGCATCAGCGTTCGGCCTTCGAGATTCAAGTTTCTGGAAATAATTTATTTGCCGAATTCAATCTTCTAGTTTGCACATAGAGGGTTCAACCTTCAGGCTTAGGCCTAAGCTTCATGCATGGGCTTTTGCGTTTTGGGCATTGCACTTCAGTCCTAGGCATTTGGGCTTTTGGTTTCAAGCTTTGAATTTTTGTTTTGGGACTTCAGCCTTTGAGGTTGAAGCTTCAAGATTTGAGCTTTGGGCTCCAGGCTTAGTCTTTTGGTATTTGGGGTTTAGGCTTTGGACTTGGGCCTTCGAACTTTGGCCTTCAAGATTCAAGCTTAATCCTTCAGCCTTCGTACTTTGTGTTTCAGGCTATAAGATTCATGATTCATGATTCAAGATTCATGATTCAGGCTTCATGCTTAGACCTTTAGGCATCGGTAGTTGTTGGACTTAGGAAGACTTCTGGCTTGGGCCTACTAATTTGGGCTTTAGGCTTGTGCATTCGGGCTTTTGGCTATGGCATTTAGGCTTCTTTTATTGGCCATCGACCATTGGCCTTCAGCCATCAGCCTTTGGGCTTTAGGCTACGGGCTATGGGCTACGAGCTTTAAACATTAGCCTAGATGATTGAGCTTCAAGCATCGAGGTTCGAGATTAGGCCTTTAGGCTTTGGGCTTCTGGCTTCAATCCTAACAGGCTTTTGGCCTTCGGCCTTGAGGCTTTGGGCCTTAGGGTTCGAACTTCTTTCTACAGATATTGACCTTTGGGCTTAGTGTTTGGGCTTTTCGCTTTTGGGCTTTAAGCTTAGGCCTCTGCATACCGATTTCGGTCTTCGGGCTTATGCTTGGGGCTTTGGGCTTCGGACTTAGGGCTTCAGACTTAGGGCTTCAGGCTTTAAGCTTAGAGCTCAGGCATTCTTGCTTTCGGCTTCGGGATTGGAGCTTGGGCCTTCAGGCTTTAGAATATTGCTTTCGGGGTTCAAGTTTTAGACTTTACACTTGTAGCTTTGTGCTTCAAACTTATATGTTATGGCTTCATTCTTGGTTTTCAGGTTTTAGGCTTCAAGATTCAGGCCTAAGCCTTTGGGCTTCTAGCTTGGACCTTTGAGCTTCTAGTTTCAAGTTTTGAGCTATAAGCTCGGGCCTTCGGGTTTTAGGCTTCGAGTTATAGGCTTCTTTGTTCGAGATTTAGGCTTGGACCTTTGGGGTTTGGGCTTCAAGCTTTGGGCGTGGGCCTTTAGGCTTCAGGCCTTGGCCTTTGGGCTTCAAGATTCTACCCTTAGGGTTCAGGCTTGCGCCTGTGGGTTTCAGACATCGGGCATTGGGTTTGCGACTTCAAGTTTCTAGATTCAAGCTTAGGCCTTCGAAATTTGGACTTCAGACTTTGAACTTTGGCCTTTGGGCTCTGAACTTTGGGCATTGAGCTTGGGCCTTCAAGTTTTAGGTTTTGAGCGTGGGGATTCAAGCTTTAGGATTTGACTTGTAGCTTAGGGTTTTGGACTTCAAGCATCGGGCATCGGCCTTCCAGCTTTAGTCTTTGAGCGTCAAGCTTCAGGAGTGAGCCTTTGGCCATCGGGCTTAGTCCTTCCGGATTTAGGCTTCGAGTATGGGCTTTTGGGCTTCGAGCTTTGGGCATTTGGGTTTGCACTTCAAGGTTTGTCCTTCATGATTTAGGCTTTAGCCTTAGGCCTTTGGGTTTAAGCCTCATGCTGAGCTAAGGCCTTCGGGCATTAGGCCTCAGCCTTGGGCCTTCACGCTTTAGGCTTTGACCTTTAAGCTTCACGTTCAGTGTTTAGGCTTGCAGCTTTGGGTTTTGATTGTTAGAGTTAGGGATTCGAACTCGGGTTCTCGGGGTTCAAGCTTCGAGCTTCTGCTTTTGTACTTCTCGATTCACGCTTAGGCATTTAGGCTTCTGGCTTGGGCCTGTGAGCTTCAGGCTATGAGCTTAGGCATTTATGCTTTAGGCTTCAGGTTACATGCTTTTCGTCTTCGTAACTAAAGCTTGGACCTTCAGGGTTCAGACATCAAGCTTGGGGCTTCGGGCTTTGCCCTTCAGGCTTCTTGCTTTAGGCTTTAGGCTTGGGCATACGGGCTTCGAGTTTATGCCTATAAGCTTTAGACTTCAGGCTTTGGGTTTGGGACTTTGGGGTTTGAGATTTTGGCTTGAGACTTCAAACTTCAAACCATGAGCGTAGGCTTTTGGGATTTGAGCTTCGTGCTTCTAGCTTGAGCAATCGGGCATTGGTCTTCAAGTGTGGGCCTTCAGGCTTTGGGCTTCGTTCTTCAGGCTTAAGGATTGAGACTTCGAGTTTCAGGCTTGGGCCTTCTGACATTTGGCTTTGGGCTTCATGCTACTAGATTGGGCCTTTTCCCATTGGGTTTAGACCTTAATGCTTCAGGCTTTAGGCTTTGGTCTTAGGGTTTCGGGCTTAAGATATGGGCCTTCGACCATAAAATCTCTTAAAATTTCTGATTTTAGCCTTCAAGCCTTGGGCTTTATGCTTACCCGTACAAACTATGGGCTTCGAACTTACGCCTTTAGGCTTTGGGCTTGCACCTTTGGGCTTTGGGCTTGCACCTTTGGGCTTTGGGATAGCACCTTTGGGCTTTGGGCTTTAGGCTTCGGGCTCCAATCCCTTGGGCTTTAGGCTTCAAGCTTCAAGTTATGGACCTCGTATTCTGGCCTTTAGCATTGGCGCTTTAATCTTGGGCCTTCAGAGTTCAGGCTTCACGCATTGAGCTTGGGCCTTTGGGCTTTAAGCTTAGGGCTACGAGCTTGGGCTTCAGGCTTTGGGCATGGATTGTCGTGTTTAGTCTTTAGGCTTCAGGCTTAGGCCGTCAGGATACAGGTCTCAAGCTTTTAGCTTGGGCTTTCAAGCTTCAGTCTTATGACTTTGGGCTTCGATCTTCGACCTTTGGGCTCGGGGCATCAGGTTGGTCATGGGTTTATGAGCTAGGTTCATTATTCAAGCATCGAGATTAGGGCTTCGAAATTTGGGCTTTTAGATTGGGCAATCGACCTATGAGGTTGGGCTTTGGCCTGTGCACTTGGGGTTTCAAGCTTGGTCCTTCGGCCTTGCGACTTCGAGAATAAACCATTAGCCTATGGGATTTTAGCTTCAGGTTTAAAGCCTTCGGCCTTTGGAAATTAGACCTTCGGCCTTCGGCATTCAACTTTTATTGTTCGTCATTCCAGCTCTAGGTATGAGCCTTCAGGCTTACGGCTTTACGGCTTCAGGCTTCGGGGACACACCTCCAAGATATGAGCTTTAGAAATTGGCCTTCGGACTTTAGGCTATGAGCTTCGAGCTTGGGCCATTGAGCTACAAGCTTTAAGCACTGGGTTTTGAGCTTCAGGTTTTGGTCATCGGGCTTAAAGTATGAGCTTGTACTTTTGGCCTTCGAGCTTTTGGTTTCAGCCTTCGAGCTTTAAGATTTAGGGTTCAGGCTTCGGGCTTCAGGTTGTGCCTTTAGACACAAGGCTTTGAGCTTTGAGCTTCGAGCATCGGGCTTATGCTGTCAGAATTTGAGCTTCAAGCTTCAGGCTATGGGCTTTGACCTTTAAGAACATGGCTTGGGGCTTGAGGCGTTGTCCTTTGGGCTTAGTCCTTTAGGCTTTGGGATTCATACTTGGTCCTATAGGCTTTGTGATTCGGGCTTCGGGCTTCGGGCCTCGCAATCTTCGGGCTTCAGGCTTGAAGCTTTGAGAAAGCGCATTCGAATGTTGGACTTCGAGCTTTGGGATTAAGTCTTCTGGCTTCAGGCCTCGGGATTGAAGCTTGTGCCAACAAACTTTGGTCTTCTAGCTTGGGCATTCAATCCTTGAAATTCAAGCTTCGATCTTGGGCCTTTAGGCTTGTGCCGTCTGGCTTCGTGCTTCAGCCTTCGGCCTTTGGGCAATGGGCTTAAGGCTTAAGGCTTCAGGCTTAAGCCTACGAGGTTCAGGCTTTGGGCTTAAGCCTTCAGGCTTGGGCCTTTGGGCTTCGAGCTTCTAGCTTTGAGCTTCAGGCTTTGAGCTTGAACAACAAGCAATTGGGCTTCGAGCTTGGGCCTTCAGGCTTTGGAATTCATGCATTGGGCTTAAGGCTTGGGACTTTTGGCTTTTGGCTTCGGGTTTCATCTACTGGATAGGGCCTTTGCCATCGGTCTCAGGCCTTTAGGCTTTGGGCTTCGAGGTTTGGGCTATGGGCTTTGGGTATGCACCTTGGTGCCTTGGGCTTTGGCCTCAGGCCTTTGACCTTCAGATTTTTTGTTTTGGCCTTCAAGCTTTGAGCTTTAAGGTTAGTTCTATAGGCTTTGGGCTTCGGGATTATGCCTTCGGGCTTTGGGCTTGTGCATTTGGGCAATGAGCTTCACATTGCATGCTTCGGGTTTCAAGCTTTAGGCTATGGCCTTCGAGTTTTGACCTTTAGGGTTGGCGTTTTAGTCTTGGTCATTCAGAGATTAGGCCTCACACATCGAGCTTGGGCCATTGGGCTTCAAGTGTAGGAATATGAGCTTTGAGCTTCAGGCTTTGGGCATGGATCTTTGGGGTTTAGTCTTTAAGTGTCTGGCTTAGGCCTTCAGACGACGAGTCTCAGCCTTTGAGAGGGTTCAAGGCCTTGGGCCTGGATCTTCAGGCTTTGGTATTGCAATTTTAGTGTTCAGGCTTTAGGATTGAGGCATCAAAGCTTGGGCCTTCAAGTTGCGGGTTTGGGCTTTTGGTTGTCAGATTTGCCCTTAAGACTTCAAGATTTAGGCTTCCGGCATGGGCTTGAGCCTCAAGCATGACCATTTGGCTTTCGACTTCGGGCTTCAGGCTTTGAGCTTAGGCATTCATCCATCGAGCTTTGGCCTACGGACCTATGGCATCAGGTTTCAGCATTTAGGCTTAGTCTTTAGTGGTTCGGGCTTTAATTTTCAGGCTTTGGCTTTCGATTTCAGTCTTGACACTTCAGCTTTTGGGCTTTGTGCTTCTGGTTTTGGGCTTTAGGATTTGAGTTCGGGAATTGTCCTTGAGGCTTCGGGCATTGGGATTGGGCTTCGGGATTTGAGACTTAGCTTTGGGTTTGAACTTTGACCGTCGGGCTTTTGGGCTCAGTCTTGGGTTTTTGACCTTCTACCATTGAGCTTTTGGTCTTCTGGCTTCGGGATTCAGGCTTGAGAGTTCGAGCTTCAAATTTGAGCCTTTAAGTTTAGGCCTTCTAGCTTAGAGCTCAAGCCTTTTAGGCTTTTGGCTTTGGCCATTAGCTTTAAAGCTTCAGGCTTCGGCCTTTGGGCTTCAGGCTTCAGCCTTTGGGCTTTAGCTATCTAGCTGGCCTTCGGCCATCTAATCTCGGGCATTAAGCTTGGGTTTCAATCTTCATGTTTAGGCCTGTGGCTTGGGCCTTTCGATTTTCGACTTCAAGCTTAAGACTTTGAGCTTCTAGCTTCGACCATCGGGCTTCAGGGTCTTTAGGCTTCGGTCTTTATGCTTTCACATAAAGGGATCAAGCTTTTTCGAACTTTAGGCATGGGCTTTGTGCTTTGGGTTTCAAATTTCAGGCTTGCGTATTTGGGCATTAGGCTTCTTACTTTGTATTTTAGGTTTGGTGTTTGGCCTTAGAGTTTGAAGCTTTGGGATTTGAGCTTCGGGCATTAGGCCTTCAAACTTCGGACTTCAGGATTCAAGCTTAAGGGTTTGGTCCTTGGGATCCAGTCTTTGGGCTTGGGCTTTCGGGCTTCAGGCCTTTAGGCTTCGACATTGGCCCATTCGCCTTCGCACTCTATACTTCGAGCTATAAGATTCTGTATTCAAAATAACTATTCCATATTGAATAAGGGTAAAGTGATAGTTATTCGATCTAACTAAACACATCTTGATTCTGCTAATGAACTTACTTGAGCAACATTCTACACCTTTAGAAAAACACAAAAGAATTATAGTATTTTGTACATTGATTCTTTAAGCTATATGATTTTCGATTCGGGCTTCAAGCATTAGGCGTTGGGTTTGATCTTTGGGCTTGGGCCATTGCTTTCGGGCTTCAAGTTTTGGGCCTTTAGGCTTTAGGCTTCAACATTGGCCCACTGGCCTTCACACTCTATGCTTCGGGCTATAAGATTTTATATTCGAAATAACTATTCCATATCGAATAAAGGTAAAGTGAAATAGTTATTCCATTTAAGTAAACACATCTTGATTCTGCTAATGAATTTACTTGAGCTACATTCTACACCTTTAGAAAAACACATAAGAAATTTAGTATTTTGTACATTGATTCTTCAGACAATATGATTTTCAATTCGGGCTTCAAGCATTGGGCATTGGGTTTGATCTTTGGGCCTGGGCCTTTGATGTTTAGGCTTTGAGTTTCGGACTTCGAGCATCAGGCTTCAGGGTTTAGGCTTTGGCCTTCAATCTTTGGGCATCCTGTTCTTGGCTTTGGGCATGGACCTTCGAGCTTTTGTATTGCAACTTCGGTCTTTGGGCTTTATGATACCGGCATCATGCTTGGCCCATCAGGTTGGGGCTTGGGCCTTTGGCCGTTGGGCTTTAGGCTTAGGACTTTGGTCTTCGGGCTTGGGCCATGAGGCTACAACATTGCTTTGGGCTTCGGCTTTTTGGTTAGGCTTGGGCCTTCATGATTGGGTCTTTAGGCTTTGGACTTCGGCCTTCGAGTTTCAAGTTTAGGCCTTGTAGCTTTGGGCTTGGGCTTTGGGCTTGGGCTTCAGGCTTTTGGCTTTAGCCATCTGCCTTCGGACTTCGAGGTTCAGGCTTCAGGATACGGTCTTCGGGCTTCAGGGTTCATGCTTGCACATAGAGGCTTCAAGCATCTACCTGAGGCCATTAGGATTCGAGCTTCAGGTATGGGCTTTTGTGCTTTGGGATCCAAACTTTTGGCTTGGGCATTTGGGCAAGCTTCATACTTCGTGTTTTAGTCTGGGGACTTCGGCCTTTGAGGTTGAAGATTCAGGATTTAAGCCTCGAGCTCTAGGGTTAGTCTTTTAGTATTTGATATTTAGGCTATGGCCTTAGGCCTTTGAACTTCGAGCTTCAGACATGAGCCTTCGAGTTTAGCCCTTTGGGCTTCTGGCATTGGGCTTCTCGCTTGGTCCTTCGTACCTTGGGCTTCAGAATTTGGGTTTCAGGCTTCAAGCTTGAGTCTTCATGTTTTAGGTTTTAGGCTTTGGGATATGAGCTTGGGGCTTCGGGCATGGAGCTTCAGGCTATGGCATTTGGGATTTGGGCATAGTTCTTTGAGCTTTGGGCTTCAGGCTTTAGGCCTTGGGATTCAGATTTTGAGCTTAGGCCTTTAGGCTTTAGGCTTTGGCATTCATGATTTGGGCTTAATTCTTCGAGATTTTGGCTTTAGTTCTTCCAAAGCTCAAATCTCAATGCTCAAATGCTTGGGCCTGAAGGCTAAAGTCCATTGGCACAAGCTTGAGTACCTAGGCCTGAAGGCTTAATCCCAAAGCTTGAAGTCCAACATCCGAATGCTAAAGCCCGAACCTCAAAGCCCAAAGATCGAAGCCCAAGCCTGTAGGACCAAGTTTGAATCCCAAAGCCTAATGGACTAAGCCCAAAGGCCTAAGCCTCAAGCTGGAAGCCACATTCTTGAAAGTCTAAGTTCAAATCCTAAAGCTTGAAGGTCGAGTCCCAACGGCCCAAGACCAATGCTCGAAGCTCGAAGCTCGAAGCCTGTTGCCTAACGGCACAAGCTTGAAGCCCAAAGCTTGAAGCTCAAAGCACAAAGGCCGAGTGTCAAATTCTGAAGGCCGAAAGTCGAAGCCCAAAGGCAAAAATCTAAAGCTCGATGCCCAAAGTCAAAAGACCAAAGCCTGAAACTTGTAGCATGAAGGCCCAAGCTCTCTGCCCATAGCCTGAAGTCGAAAGGCCCATTTTTTAAGGCCAAATCCTGGAAGTCAGTCCTCGAAACCTAAAGCCCGAAGGCCAAGACCCGAAGCTTGTAGCCTCGTGCATAAAGTTGAAGGACGAACTAAAACCTCAATGCCCCACGGCCTAAGGAACAAGCTTGAATCCAGAAGCTCGATGGGCCTAATCCCAAAGCGCAAAGTCCGAAGACCTAAGCCTGATGCTTGAATACTAAAGCTCAATGCCTGAAGACCTAAGACCAAATCCCAAAGGACTAAGCCCAAAGCCTGATGCCTAAACCCCAAAAGATTGAATGCGGATGCTCGAAGCCACAGGCATAAGCCTGAAGCCAGAAAAGCCAAGCTCAAAGGCTGAGACCCATAGCCGGATGGTTTAAGCCTGAAGCCTAAACACCGAACTCTGAAGATCCATGCCCCACGCTTGAAGCCTGAAGGCCTTAGCGGGAAGCTCAATGCTCATAGTCCTTTGCCCGAAGCCCAAAAGCCCAAGCTCGATGCGTGAAGCCAGAACCCTAAAGGCCCAAGATTGAAGTGCCAACCCTAAAGGCCAAAAGTCGAAGGCCCAAGCCTAGAGCCCAAAGGCCCAAGTCCAATGCATGAAGCTTGAAGCTCGAAGGCCGAAGCTTGATGGCAAAAGGCCCGATCCCGTAGCCCGATGCCCAAACCAAAATTTAGAAGGCCCAAGCTCGAAGGTCGAAGTCCCCATGCCTTAAGCTCGATGCACGAAGCCAAAAACCTGACGGTCCAAGCTCGAAGCTTGATGCCCGATTAGTCAAGCTCGAAGCACATAGCTCGAAGGCTTAAAGCCTACGCTCACAGTTTGAAGTCCAAAGACCCAAGCCAAAATCTTGAAGCCCAAGTTTCCAAACCCAAAGCTTGAATTCGAAAGCTCGTAAACTGAAACTCGAAGTTCGTACGCCCAAGCTTGAAGCCTAAAGCAGGAAGCCCGACGCTGAAAATCCCAAGCCTGAAGGCCCATGCCAAAAGCCCAAGGCCTGAACCTCCAAACTTGATGTCTGAACCCTGAAGGCACAAGCCTTACTTTCGAAAACAAAAAGTCTGTAGCCTAAAGTCTAAAGCATAAAAGCTAAGCTCATAGAAGAAGCTCGAAGGCCCTAGCTAGAAACCAAAGGTCAAAGCCTAAATCATGAAGCACAAAGACCAAAACCCAAAGCCTAAAGCCCGAGAGCCTAAGTTTGAATCCATAACTCCAAAGATCAAAGCCCATTGGCGAAAGCCTGAACTTTGAAATGCGAAGCTTGAAAGCCAAATCCTAGAGTGTGAAGGCCCGAGATTGAAGCCAGAAGATCGAAGGCCTTAGCTCGATGCACGAAGCCTGAATCTGAAGGCCTGCGCCTGAAGCCTCAACTATGAAGGCCCAAGCCTTAGCTCGAAACACAAAGCCCAAAAATCAAAGCAGAAAGCCCGAATCCTTAAGCCCAATGCCCAATGCTCGAAGCCTGAAGTATGAAAACCAAAGCACGATGCCAGACCCACAAAGTTCTAAGGCAAGATCACAATGTCTGAAGGTCGAGGGTTGAAACTTGAAGCACAAATGCCTAAGCCCGAAGTACCAAGCACGATGCCCAAAAGCCGAATCCTAAAGCCTAAAACCTGAAAACTCATGCCTAAAGGTAGAAGGATAAACACCAAAACCTGAAAGCTGAAGGCCAAAGGTCTAACTACGAAGGCCAAAGGCCGAAGTCCAAAGCCCGTAGCTAGAAGCCTGTAGGCTGACAGTCTAATCTCAAAGACCGAAGGATGAAGGACCATGCTTGAATCACCAAATTCAATGGCCAGAGCCCTAAGCGTGATGGCCGATGACCCAATATCAAAGCCTAAATCTTGAAGACCTAAGCCCGATGCTTGAAAACTGAAGCCCAAAAGTCGAATGTCGAAGCTCGAAGCCTGAAGGCTGTAAGCCCAAAGCCTGAAGGCTTACGCCCAATGCCACAAATCCCAAGCTCAAAGGCTGAGACCCGTCATTCGAAGGCCTAAGACTGACACTTAAAGACTAAACCCCAAAGATCCATGCCCAAAGCCAGAAACTCAAAGCTCATAGCCCTACACCCGAAGCCTAAAGGCCCAAGCTCGATGTGTGAGGCCTAATCCTTGAATGACCAAGACTGAAACGCCAACCCTAAAGATCAAAACTCGAAGGCCATAACCTAAAGCCTAAAGCCTGAACCCCGAAGCATGCAGCGTGAAGCCGATTGCCCAAATGCGCAAACCCAAAGCCCAAAGGCATAACCCCGAAGCCCAAAGACTATTGGACTAACCTTAGAGCCCAAAGCTTGAAGGCTAAAACCAAAAATTTGAAGGTCAAAGGCCTGAGGCCAAATCCCAAAGCACCATAGCACATACCCAAAGCCCATAGCCCAAACCTCGAAGCCCAAAGCCTAAAGGCCTAAGCCCAATGGCAAAGGCCCTATCCTGTAGACCGAATCTCAAAGCCAAAAGCCAAAAGTCCAAAGCCTTAAGCCCAATGCACGAATTCCAAATCCTGAAGGCACAAGTTAGAAGCCCGATTACTGTTGCTCAAGCTCAAAGCACAAAGCTCAAAGCGCAAAGCTCTTAGCCAGAAGCTTGAACCCCAAAGGCCCATGCCTAAAGGCTCAAGCCCAAATTCCGGACCTCGTAGGCTTAAGCCTAAAGCCTTAAGCCCATTGCCCAAAGACCAAAGGCCGAAGCACGAAGCCTGAAGGCACAAGCCTAAATTTGAAGCCTAAAGGGCCAAGATCGAAGCTCAAATATCAAGGATTGAATGCCCAAGCTAGAAGACCGAAGTTTATTGGCACAAGCTTCAATCCCTAGGCCTGAAGCCTGAAGACTTAATCCCAAAGCTTGAAGTCCAACATTCGAATGTGCTTTCTTGAAGCTTGAAGCTTGAAGCCCGAGGCCTGAATCACAAAGCATATAGGACCAAAGTATTAATCCCAAAGCCTAAAGGACTAAGCCCAAAGGACAAAGCCTCAAGCCCCAATCCACGTTCTTAAAGGTTTAAGCCCATAGCTTGAAGCTTGAAGCTGAAATTCCGACAAGATAAGCCCGATGCTTGAAGCACAAAGTTCGAAGCCTCATGCCTAAAGGCACAAACCTGAAGCCTGAAGCCCGAACCCTGAAGCTTAAAGCCCGAAGGCCGAAACCAAATGCTCGCCGACCAAAAGTACAAGCTCATATCCTAAGCTCGAAAGACCAAAACCTGAAGCTCAAAATCCACTGCTCAAAGCTTGTAGCTCAATGGCCCAAGCTCGAAGCTCATAGCCCAAAGTTCGAAGGCCAATTTCTAAAGCGCATATTTTGGAGGTGTGTCCCCGAAGCTTGAAGCCGTAAAGTTGTACGCCTGAAGGCTCATACCTAAAGCTGGAATGAGGAACACTAAAAGTTGAATGCTTAAAGCCGAAGGTCTAATCTCCAAAGGCCGAAGCTAGAATCCCATTGGCTAGTGGTTTAATCGCAAAACTGCAAGGCCGAAGGACCAAGCTTGAACCCAAGTTCGCAGGCCAAAGCCCTAAGCTTAAAGGTTGATAGCCCAATCCGAAAGCTCGAAGTTCGAAGCCCTAATCCCGATGCTTGAATAATGAAGCTCGTAGCTCATAGACCCAAGACCAAATCCCAAAGCCTGATGCCCCAAGCCCAAAGGTCAAAGACTGAAGCTAGAAAGCCCAAGCTAAAAGCCTGAGACCTGTATCCTGATGGCCTAAGCCTGAAGCCTAAATACTAAACACGAAGATCCATGCCCAAAGCCTGAAGCCCAAGCTCGTAGCCCTACGCTTGATGCCCAAAGGCCTAAGCTCAATGCGTGAAGCCTGAACCCTGAAGGCCCAAGATTAAAGCGCCAATGCTAAAGGCCAAAATGCGAGGTCATAACCTAAAGCTTGAAGCCTAAAGCCCAAAGGCTTGGAGCCCGAAGCATAAAGCCTGAAGCCCAAAGCCCAAAGCCCAAAGGTGCAAGCCCAAAGCCCAAAGGTGCAAGCTCAAAGCCCAAAGGCGTAAGTTCGAAGCCCAAAGTTTGTACGGCTAAGCATAAAGCCTGAGGCTTGAAGGCCAAAATCAGAAATTTGAAGAGATTTGAAGGTCGAAGGCCTATACCCTAAGCCCAAAGCTCGAAACCCGAAGCCCGAAGCCTAAAGCCCGAAGCATGAACGTCTAAATCCAATAGGAAATGGCCCAATCTAGTAGCTCGAAGACCAAAGACAAATGTCAGAAAACCCAAGCATGAAACTCGAAGTCTCAAGGCTTAAGATAGAAGCACGAATCCCAAAGCCTGAAGGCCCACCGTTGAAGCCTGATGCCCGATTGCTCAAGCTAGAAGCACAAAACTCAAATCCCAAAGGCCTACTCTCACGGTTTGAAGTCTGAAGTCTCAAGCCAAAATCTCAAACCTCTAACTCCCAAACCCAAATCCTGAAGCCCAAAGCTTATAAGCATAAACCCGAAGCCCGTATGCCCAAGCCTAAAGCCTAAAGCAAGAAGCCCAAAGGCTAAAGCTCGAAGCCCCAAGCTTGATGTCTGAACCCTGAACGCCCTAGCTTTAGTTACGAAGACAAAAAGCCTATAACCTGAAGCCTAATGCATAAATGTCCAAGCTCATAGCCTAAAGTTTGCAGGCCCAAGCAAGAAGCCAAAAAGCCTAAGCGTGAATTGAGAAGCCCAAAAGCTGAAGCCCAAAGCTTGAACCCCGAGAACTCGAGTTCGAATCCCTAACTCTAACAATCAAAACCAAAATCTGCAAGCCTAACCCCTGAACGTGAAGCCTAAAGGCCAAAGCCTAAAGCATGAAGGCCCAAGGCTGAAGCCTAATGCCCAAAGGCCTTAGCTCAGCATGAATCTTAAACCCAAAGGCCTAAGGCTAAAGCCTAAACCATGAAGGCCAAACCGTGAAGCACAAATCCAAATGCCCAAAGCTCAAAGCCCGAAAGCCCGTACTTGAAGCCTAAATCCGAAAGGACTAAGCCCAATGGCCAAAGGCTCACTCCTAAAGCTCAATGCCCAAAGCCTGAAGCTCGAAGGCCTATGCCCTAAGCTTGAAGTCCAAAGCCTTAAGCCAGAAGTCAAATCCTAAAGCCTGAAGCCCCAGGCCCAAAACCTAAAACTTGAAGGCCCAAGCTTGATGCCCAAAGCTTGGAGCCCAAAGGCCAAAGTTGAAAGTCCGAAGTCCAAATTTCGAAGGCCTAAGCTTGAATATGGAAAGATGAAGTAACAAACCCAATGTCAGATGTCTGAAGCCCACAGGCGCAAGCCTAAACCCTAAGGGTAGAAGCTTGAAGCCCAAAGGCCAAGGCCTGAAGCCTGAAGGCCCAAGCCCAAAGCTCGAAGCCTGAACCCCGAAGGTCCATGCCTAAATCTCGAACAAAGAAGCCTGTAACTCGAAGCCTAAAACCCATAGGCCTAGGCTTATAGCTCAAACTTGAAACTAGAAGCTCGAAGGTCCAAGCTAGAAGCCCAAAGGCTTAGGCCTGAATCCTAAAGCCTGAAACCCAAAAACCAAGACCAAAGCCATAACATCAAAGTTTGAAGCACAAACCTGCAAATGTAAAGCCCAAAACCTGAACCCCAAAAGCAATATTCTAAAGTCTGAAGGCCCAAGCTCAAACCCCGAAGCTGAAAGCAAGAATGCCTGAGCTCTAACCTCGAAGCTTGAAGCATTAAGTCTGAAGCCCAAAGGCCCAAGCATAAGCCCAAAGGCCCAAGCATAAGCCCAAAGACTGAAACTCGTATGCAGAAGGCCTAAGCTCGAAGCCCAAAAGCCAAAATCCCAAACCCTTAGCCCAAAGGTTAATACCCGTAGCTTCGAGCTTTGAGCTTGAAGCTTCGGGCTTTGGGCTTCATGTTTTGGCCTTCGGGATGCAGGCTTCATGCTTAAGGTTCCTGGGATCCAGCTTCGTGCTTTGGTCTTGGACCTTCTGGCATTGGGCATGGGCCTTTGCGCTTTAGGCTTCGAGCTTCAGGCTTAGGCATTCGGGCTTCAAACATTGACCTTCGAAGTTTAGAGTTCAGACTTTAGACATCGTGCATCAAGTATCATGATTTGGGATTTGAACATTGGGCTAGGGGAATTAGGCTTCAGACATTGACCTTCGAGGTTTAGGGTTTAGGCTTAAGGCTTCATGCTTCGGCCTTGGGCCTTCTGGATTTGGGCTCGGGCCTCCGGACTTTGGACTTTGGCCTCGGGCATTCGGGCTTCATGTTGTAATCACACAACACAGACCCACGTAATTCAAGATGGGGACTTTGGGATTCGGGCATGGGCTTTCGGGCCTTTTGATCATCAAGCTTCAAGCTGCGATCTTCGACCATCGGGCTTTGTTCATCAAGCTTTGAGCTTCGATCTTCAATCATCAAGGTTCGAGCTTCGAGCTTTGGCTTTCTGGTTGGGCTTGGGCCATCATGCTTGGTCCTTTGGGCATCAGGATTTGGCCCTCAAGTTTTGAGTTTAGACCTTGTGGCTTTGGGAATGGGCTTTGGGCTTTTAGCTTGAGGCTTAAGAATTTGGGCTTCTAGCTTCGACCATCGGTCTTCGGCCTTCGAGCTTCAAGTTTTTAGAATCAGTCTTCGGGCTTCGGTCTTCGGGTTCAAGCTTCAGGCTTGGGCCATCAGGATTCGTGCTTCAGGCATGGGATTTTTGCGCTTTGTGCTTCAAGATTGGGTTTGGGCATTTGGGCTTTTGGCTTCATGCTTTGTGTTTAGTCTTGGAACTTTGGCCTTTGAGGTTGAAGCATAGGGATTTGAGCCTTGGGCTCAAGGCTTAGTCCTTTAGTATTAAGGGTTTAGGCTTTAGGCTTTGGCTTTGAACTTCGAGCTTCAGGATTCAAGCTTAGGCCATCAGTCGTCGAGCTTCGATCTTTAGGCTTGGGCTTTCAACCTTCAGGCTTGGGCTTTCAACCTTCAGGCTTCGGGCCTATAGGCTTTAGGCTTCGGCATTAGGCTTTAGGCCTTCGAACTTGTGGCTACAGGTATAGACCTGGGCATCTTTCGGGCTCGGGCCGGGCTCGGGTCGGGTCAACTCGGGCCGGGTCACCCATTGAGTATGTTAAATCACACCCATACATATACATTCGGGTCAATTTACGTGACCAAGCCCAACATGGTCTCGAGTCGGGCCGGGTCGACCCGAATGGTAAACTCTTCTCAAAGTAAAAAAGTTATTATGCTTTTCTTTATAACAAGCTTTAACTCCAAAAATCCTAAATATCAATGTTACTATATAATTTGAATTTTGAAATAATATAAACATTTAAGTACCATATAAAATACCATATAAAAATTTAACTTTTGTAATTTTATTACATCTTTACAACATTAAATCATAATTATAAAATTATAAGTTAGCTTTAGTGTCGGGCCGGGTCGGGTCGGGCCCCTGATGATCATGCCCAAGCCCGATCATGAAAATGATCGGGTCGGGCCGGGCCGGGCCGAGTTAAAAGAATAATATGAAAATTTTATCACAACCCAAGCCCTAAATTTTTCGGGTCGGGTCGGATCGGGTCGAGCGGGTCCCCGGGCCCGTGCCCAGGTCTATACAGGTATGATCCTTCGGACTTTTGGCTTCAGGCTTAAGAATTTGGGCTTCTATCTTTAGCCATCGGCCTTCGGCCTTCAAGCTTCAGGCTTCGGGCTATGGTCTTCAGGGTTCGGTCTTCAAGCTTGCATAAAAAGGTTTCAAGCTTCAGGCTTAGGCCATCAGGACTCAAACTTCAGGCACGGGCTTTTATGCTTTAGGCTTCAAATTTCAGGCTTGGGATTTTGAGCATTAGGCTCATGCTTTTTATTTTAGGCTTTGGCATTTGGCCTTAGAGTTTGAAACTTTGGGATTTGAGCTTCAGGCTTTGGGCATAAGGTTCTAGGCCTTGGGCTTGGACCTTCAAGCTTTGTATTACGATTTTTGTGTTCGGGGTTTAGGATTTAGGCATCAAAGTTTGAGCCTTCAGGTTGCGGGTTTGGGCGGTTAGGTCTTTGGGCCTGGGCCTTTGATGTTTAGGCTTTGAGTTTTGGACTTCGAGCATCAGGCTTCGGGGTTTAGGCTTTGGCCTTCAATCTTTGGGCATCGTGTTCTTGGCTTTGGGCATGGACCTTCGAGCTTTCGTATTGCAACTTTAGTCTTCGGGCTTTATGATGCAGATATCATGCTTGGCCCATCAGGTTGCGGGCTTTGGCCTTTGGCTGTCGGACTTTAGGCTTAGGACTTTGGTCTTCGGGCTTGGGCCATGAGGCTACAACATTGTTATGGGCTTCGGCTTTCTGGTTAGGCTTGGGCCTTCATGATTGGGCCTTTAGGCTTTGGACTTTGGCCTTCGGGCTTCGAGTTTAGGCCTTGTGGCTTTGGGCTTGGGCTTCGGGATTTTGGCTTCAACCATTGGCCCTCGGTATTTGAGCTTCAGGTTTCAGGATACGGTCTTCGGGCTTCGAGGTTCATGCTTGCATATAGAGGCTTCAAGCAACAATCTTAGGCCATCAGGATTCGAGCTTTGGGCATGGGCTTTTTCATTTTGGGCTTCAAGCTTCAGGCTTGGGCCTTTTAGCTTTAAGATTCATGCTTTGTATTTTAGGCTTGGGACTTTGGCCTTTTAGTTTAAAGCTTCGAGAACTGAGCTTCGAGCTCTGGGCTTAGTCTTTCAGTACTTGGGGTTCCGGCTTTGGGGTTGGGGCTTCAAACCTTCGGGTTCACGATTCAAGATTAGGTCTTTGGTTATTGGGCTTTGGCTATCGGGCTTCAGGCCTTTAGGCTTCAGCATTGGGCCTTTGACCTTCAGAGTTTGTGCTTCAAGCTACAAGTTTTGGATTTCGGCCTTAGGCTTTGGGCGTAAGACTTTCAGCTTTGGGGTGTGGGCCATGGTCTTTGAGCTTTGGGCTTTGAACTGTTGGCCTGGGCCTTTGATGTTTTGGCTTTGAGCTTCAGACTTCGAGCTTGGGCCTTCGAGCTTTGGGATTTAAGCTTTAGGCTTTGGGGTTTTGGTTTTAGCCTTTGAACTTTGGGCTTCTGGTTCTAAGCTTTGGGCTTCTAGTTCTAAGCTTTGGGCTTCTGGTTCTAAGCTTTGGGCATAGACCTTCGAGCTTTGGTTTTGCAATTTCAATCTTTGGGCTTTAGGATTCAGGCATCAAGCTTGGTCTTTAGCTATCGGGCTTTAGGCTTGGGACTTTAAGTTTCAGGATTCCAGCATGGGCCTCAGTCTTTGGGCATGACACTTTGTGCTTGTGCATTGGGCTTCGGGCTTTAGGCTTTGGGCTTGGGCATTCGCCCATCGGGCTTTGGCCTTCATGCTTAGGCCATCAAGCTTCGGCCTTTAGGCTTGGTCTTTAGTGGTTTGTGGTTCGGTTTTAGGGCTTTGGCTTTTCAATCTCAGGCTTGAGGCTTCAGACTTTTGCCTTCGTTGTGTAGGCTTTGGCTTTAGGATTTGAGCTTCAGACTTCGCTAGTTGTGCTTGGGCTTTGGGCTTAGGCCTTTGGGACTTCAACTTTGACCATATGCCTTCCGGTTATTGCTTCATGCTTCCAGTTTGAGCCTTTGAACTTTGCCCTTCTGGCATGGGCTTTAAATTTAAACATTGGACTTCAGGCTAAGGCCTTTGGGCATTAATGTTCATGGCCTTTGGGCTACAGCTTTGACCTTAGGCCATTCGGTTGTTAGCCGTGTGGGTCATGCTTCATTATTCTAGTTTGAGCCTTCAAGCTTTAGCCTTTTAGCATGGGCTTTTGGCATGAGATTTAAATTTAAGCATTGGGCTTCAGGCTAAGGCCATTGGGCTTTAGTATTCACAGACTTCGAGCAACAGACTTCTGGCTTAGGTCTTTGGGTTTCAGCTTTGACCTTAGGCCATCCGGTTGTGGGCCATTTGGGTCATGCTTCATGCTTTAGCCTTCAAGTTTAGGCTTTCGTGGTTTGGGCTTTAGGCTTCTGGCTTCTAGTTTCGGGCTTCGAGCTTTAGCTTTCGAGTTTTGGGCTGCTTTCACCCTTCGGCTTATCGCCATGTGGCTTCAGACTTGGCGCATAGGCCTTCAGGCTTTTGGGTTTAGGTTTGGGCTTTCGTGCTTAGATCTGGGCTTCACGTTGCGGGGTTTGAGCATATATCTTCGGCTTCGGGATTCAAAGTTTGGATTTTTTAACTGCAGGCTTCAGGCGTCGGGCTTGGGGATTTAGGTTTCGGGCTTAGGACTTTGACTTTCGGCCTCCAAGCTTTTAGCTTTGGGTTTCGGGTTTTTGGGATCAAACTTTGGCTTTCAGCCTTCAGGCTTTTGGCTTGGGCCTTTCGGCTTAAGCTTTTGAGCTTCGAGTTTCAAGCTCAATGGCTTAGAATTTTGCATTTCAGACTTCAATTATCAGGCTTGGGTGTTGGGTCTTTTGGCTTCAGGCTTTTGGCATCGGTTGTTGAGTTTCTAACTTCATGCTTTGGACTTTAAACTTGCTCTTTCGGGCTTTAAGCTTTGAACTTTAAGCTTGGGCTTCGGCCTTTGAAATTCGGGCTTGATGCTTTAGACATCTTGGCTTGGTCTTTGGGCTTTGTATTTCGAGCTTAGGGCTTCGTATTTTGGGCTTCGAGTTTCGAACTTCGGGCTTCGAGCTACGGGTTTTAGGCTTCTTGCTTCAGGCTTTTAGCAACACGTATAGGGCATTGAACTTCAGGTTTAGGAATTCTGCTACGGGCTTCAGTTTTTGGCTTTCGAGCATCAGGTTTTAGCCTTCTGGTTGGAATGCTGAAGTGATTCATTAGAATCTGAGTTTGAATATGACTCGGAAGTATTCATTTCATTTTCAGATTCACTATTGATATTTAAATTGTCAATATCTTCAATAAATGAAATTTCATAATCAATATCTGATAAGGTTGCCAAATCGGACTGTAATAAAATATTATCTGGCGTTGAGGAGAATCCAATTTGTATCTCGATAAGTAATCGTTCAGTCTGTGGTCCCCACTGAAAGTCTAAATTATTATCTCCAGTATCGATTTCCGTCAAATCTTCTTCATCATATACTATGATTCTGCCATTGCTTTGAAATTTGTATGTCTTTCCTAATAAACTAAAGCAGAAAAAAAAAACGATATTACACCTTTGATAAACCGATACATGAACTTAAATATAAAGCTAATATAGATAACTTAATGATCGTAGATATATTTAATAAATTACATAAATTAGAATTTGATATAATATATAGTAATAAAAATAGTACATTGATATGTTAATCAGCCAAGATATCTTAAAAAAATATTACCCATTAGAAATTATAATGAAGTCCCTATTTAATCGGACTGTAATGAAATATTATCTAGCATTGAGGAGAATCCAACTTGTATCTCGGTAAGTAATCGTTCAGTCTGTGGACCCCATTGAAAGTCTAAATTATTATCTCCAGTATTGATTTTTGTCAAATCTTCTTCATCATATACCATGATTCTGCTACTGCTTTGAAATTTGTATTTATGTCTTTCCTGATAAACTGATAATAATTCTGATAAATTTTGCTTTTGCTCGTAGTCCTATGAATATCCAAAAAATTCTTTTAAAATTAGATGTCCCTAAGTGCAATGTCTGGTGAGGCGCCAAATTTGGTATGCCGGATAAACTAAATATTGGTCTGGCTCAATAAATGTAGAGATTATTTCGAATTCAAAGATCCGATCATAAGGCTCTGTAGAAGATATAATTATACAAAGACTATTTATTATATTATATGTCTTTGCAGACATAGGTATATCGGACTTATAATTGCTAGTGCTTCCCACTAGCGATGATATTATCTGCTGATTATATTTATTAAGAAAGACTATTATAATGGTTCATTCTTTAAAGGATATAGTTCTATTATATATCTTTGGAGAAGAGATATTATGTGTTCTCTGTTGAGGAATAGGGTAATAATCAGAATATAAAATTTATGATAGATTTTAAAATTGCTATAAATTCTTTTTCATATGTTAAATAGTGTATTTCTGATTTAGTAAATTTACTAGAAGAGTATCCAATATTTTTCTTTTTGATCCGTAACTAGTACTTCGGCCCAATAGTAGTTGCTAGCATCTGTATAAAGTATTAGTTGATCATCTTTTGTTGGTATTATTGTTTTTGATATTTTAATAATAATTATTTTAAGGTATATAATTTCTTATTTTTCAGCCTCATTTAATTGTATTTTTATTTTATCAGTTTTCCATCTAGATATTATTTTTTTAGTGTCTTTTTTATATTGTTGATTGTACTAGGACTACAATCTAAATATAGAAGAAAATAAAAAAAACATCAATTAATCAAAAAACCTCATACTAAATAATTATATATAAACGAAGGAAGATTATCTATTAGATACAATAGACAATTAGATAAAAAATTAGATAATATGAATATATCAAAAAGATTACAAATAAAAAATTTAAATCAAGAAGATTTAGATTGTAATCCTAGTACCAATGTGATAGAAAAAAACACTAAATTAGATCTAAGTATCATACAAGGTTTAATTAGTTTTAAAGAAAAAACTATTACATTAAAAGCTCTAATAGACACAGGAGCTTCATTATCACATATAAAGTCTGAATTAATAAAAAACAATACATCTAAAACAAAAAAGAAACGATATTACACCTTTGATAAAACGATACATGAACTTAAATATAAAGCTAATATAGATAACTTAATGATCGTAGATATATTTAACAAATTACATAAATTAAAATTTGATATAATATATGGTGATGAAAGAAGTACATTTGATATGTTAATCGGCCAGGATATCTTAAAAAATATTACCCATTATATATCAATCATAAAACAATACAGTTAAAAATTTAAGGAAAAATGATAAGCATCTAGCAATTAGATGAATGTAATTTACATACTATAAACGTCTTAACTAATCATGCTAATAAAATATCTTTTAATAGAGTAGAACACAATGCAAAATATCCTAAAGAAATCAAAATAGGATATGAATTTTATTCATTTGAAGACATCTTAATACAACCAAATTTATCTTCAAAAGTCCGAACAAGTATAAGTGTCAAAATAGATATGGGTTACTATGGATTAATCAAAGGAAAAAATGATTGGGTATTTAACAATGATATGACCATAACAGGATGAATTATTGATCTGATTATAAGGGAAAAATAAAAGCTATAATAAGAAACAATGAATAAAATACATTAATACGAATAAGAAAAAATTATAAATTATTTGATTTAATAATATTTACTATTACAAAACTTGACCCTGAATATGAATCTACATGAAATGAACAGACATTTAAATAAAACATGTATTAAAATAGATTTCCCAAGATATAAATCATTTCATATTTATGCTATAATAGATACTGGAGCAACACAAAGTATTATAAAAAAATAATTCTGAATAGATAAATTTTCTGAAAAACTTGAAAAAAAATCTCGTTCACAAGTTTTAACAGTACCATAAAAACTTTAAAATATATAAAAAATATAATTCTTCTAGCTCAAGCAGAAGACAATTATATAGCATTATTTTTTCCCCATATATATATATGCAAAAATTTCTCTTGTGATATGATCATTGGTATGAATGTATTAAATCAATATTTATCACTTACTATAAAAACAACTTATTATATATTTACAATACAATAAATACAAATTAAAATTTCATGAATTTTTAATTATCTTAAATTAATTAGAATGAATTATAAATCAAAATTTTTATCTTTAATAGAAAACTTTAAATTAAAATATATAGAATCATTATAGGAGATATTTTCTGATAGCCCTTTATTATTATTTAATAAAAATCCATGTTTTTGTACATTAACCACTTTAAACAAAACAAGATCATAAGGATAAAACCTTTAGTATATTTTGCTCAAGATATAAAAGAATTTAGCGCCTCACCAGGCAACGCACTCAGGGACAGCTAGTTTTAAAAGAATTTTTTGGATATTCATGGGACTACGAACAAAAGTAAAATTTATCAGAATTATTATCAGTTTATCAGGAAAGACATAAATACAAATTTCAAAGCAATAACAGAATCATGGTATATGATGAAGATTTGACGAAAATCGATAGTGGAGATAAATTATTAAAAATAACTAAACTTTTTTATTTAAATATGGATCTATATTGATTAATTTTATGTTGAATATATATAATATATAATTTTTAATTTTTATTTATCATATTAAAAATTATATATATATATTCATCAATTTTTATTTTTCATATTAAATATTAATTATTTAATTATATTTATATAATAAATATTTTATATTTTTAATATTAAGTGTATGTATAATTATATTATTTTGTTATATTAATATCAGTAATTGAACCGACCGGTTAGACCGGTTCGATCGGTTAGACCGGTTAGACCGGTCCGACCATGAACTAATTGTTGTTCTGGTTCAATTATCGGTTCGATTTTTACAATATTGATAATATATATGCATGGCAATAGCATAAAAGAAAATCATGACTGCGATAAATTCCGACCTTGGGAATTCAGACGTAATTTGCCTAAGAAGTTTAACGGCAGCACCCAATTTTGTTCGGCAGGTCTAAAAAGAAAGGGGAAAAGTCATTTCAACTAAACCAAGCCAAGAATTAAAAGTTAATCTACAAGATCGATTTTCAATGAGCATGACTGTAACCCATCTGTTTCAGTTTGCTTTCGCCACTCTATATATATATATATTGACCAACACATCTCACACATCAATATAGAGTTATAGACATAACAGTCAACAAAAATATTACCAAAGAATACAAGTCAATGTATAATGAAGAAGACCAATTCAGCGCTTAGGAAATTTGGCCTTCTGAGCAGCAGTTGCAGAAGTAGGGCAACGGGTGAGAAAGCATTCCAGGGTTTTTCGCTTTCCAGGGCTACTGCTGGATTGCAAGCTGGAGACTTCCAGCTTGTTCTCTTCACCATCGAGCACCTGTTCTCATGAAAATACCAAGTAAGAAAAATAAAAAATCAGAATGGAACTTATTATATTCACAGGGCACAAGCCCAATAGTGACCAGCAAAAGTTATCCAGAACGGCATTTGGGGATATTTAATTTTAAAAACAAAACTCGAAGAATGTACTGAAATGAATTTCGATGCAACATAACAGGAGATTCTCAAACATGGAAACTCAACGTAAGGACCACCAATAAAATCAAAATATACAGAAGCGCATTAAACATTTAAACAAAAAAGGGTCAACACAGAGAAATAAAGAAGTTTAGAGATATAATATGATATTATTTGCCAGTTCAATGGAATACGTAAGCTTTGGACATGCAGTGGAGTGGAATAGCTAATTTCATTGCAAAAATAATTACATCCCAAAAAGCAGATTAAACTTATCAAGTTTCAACTCAAAGATATTACCTTCAAGGTTTTAGATTCTAGGTATAAAAGCATCTCATAGGTAAATGACCCTATGGTTAATTTCCGCTTTCCATTGACAAGAGAAGTATATATGATGCTATTTTCTTGTGAAGTATTGGTTGGAAAAGTCTTTGAGATGCATGTCTACAGAAATACAATACGAAAGGCTATCACTATCATGTAGGCAAGAGAATGAGCAACCTTTCAGCTCAATATGCTCTTTAAGGTCTCTAACAGGTAAGAAAGAAAAAGAAAATTGAGGAAAAATACTTCAAGAAGAAAAGGTTTTGATGTTATGGAGATTTAATCCCTTAATGAAAATGAAGAAAAATCTTCCATGACTTTCCCAACGACAATGAAGGCTGGTTAGAGGAAAAGACAAAGATACCTCCAAGCCAAAAATGAAGATTGCTAGGAATGTAAGAAGTCAGGGGTGCATAACTGGCACGCCAAAGTGGTATTAGAACTTGGGCAATGGAACACTGAAGGAAATACATATTTTATGTGGTTGAGAATTGTTAACTGCATCTGCAAGATAGCAAAAGGATGTGTTAATGTGCTAGGAGAATCAGAAAAAAACACTCCAAACAATAATAATACAGAATTATATACAAAATACTGGTTTATATACAAGATATTGGTTTATATACACCTCTTCCAGTTCCACATACACTATGAGAAGACCTCAGTATGCATTTCTTACAAGGTTTACCATGTTCGTTTTGAAGGAATGGCACTATTCTTGATGTAATTGATCATTTTTCAAAAATAACAAACTTTATTCCCTGCAAGAAGAGAGCTAATACATCTTACGTTGCTAAGCTATCTATTAGAGAGGTTGCTCACTTGCAGGCCCCGCCTAAGTCCATCGCATGGGATAGAGATGCTCGTTTCATATGTTATTTTTGGAAAATCCTTATCAAAATTAATGGAAACTAAATTTTTATTTTTACTGCATTTCATCTACAAATTGATAGACAAATCAAAGTAGTACATCAAAGTCTAGAAAATATTCTAATGATGCTTCGAAGGTAAACGTGTTTCGAGTGAGATTTATATTTATTGATGTCTGAATTTGCATATATAATTCGATAAATTTATCCATAGGTATAAGTGTTCGAAATGATCTTAGTGTATAGGCAGCTTAAACCAATTGATTTAATAAATCTTCCACCATCATATAAAGTAAGTAAATGTGGAGAAACATTTGCACAGCATATGCATCGGGTTCATAATTACATATGCAGGAAACTTGGAACAATATATGAAGGATATAAGACTGCCGTAGATTCACATAGTTGACCTTAAGAATTTTTTAAGAGAGACATGATAATGGTCTGGATATATCATGCGAGATTCCTATCAAGAATTTTCATAAAATTAGTTGCTAGAAAGTGTGACTGTTTTGAGTGATTCGATGAATTGGGTCAAATGTATATGAGCTCTTCATTGCAAAGGATGTGGGTATTAGTCCCGTATTCAATGTGGCTAACTAAACAAAATTCAATAAATCACCTGTAAAGTTCTTGGACTCTTTCTTCTTACTTCCTCCTTGGACTTGTCCAACGATATGACTGGTATGGATGGTATACAACCATAGAGATTTTATGCATGATTTGATAGAGGGGCCAAATTTCATTCCCACCACCACTACCGCTACCTTCATTTTTGATTCTCCATATGCTTTGAGATTTGCTAACTCAACCATTTCAGATATCTACTATGGATCTAAAGGGTTCTATAGTTATGCCGACTATTGCAAGTTTTATATGTCCCATTTATTCTATACCTGAAGAGATCGTGAAAGATTAGATCATATCCATTACTATGGTGGTATACAAAAGTACTTGGTCTAGTGGAAGGACTGCTCTTATTCTTATTATTCATGAATTGCACTTGAGGAGCTTCAGAAGCTCGCAATGGATTTATTAGATATTACTAGCAGTAGAACTTTGAATTATATCTGCTAATAACTTGGAAGTAGTAGCAGTCAAACTTTGAATTATTAAACACTACTAGTAGTAGAACTTTGAATTATATTATCGGATTTATAGACGAATCATATCTGCTAATAACTTGGAACTTTACATGCACTCCATGCTGCCTGAAAGTGGTGAGCAAAGACATGGAATCATATGCCTCATGCAAGAAACGACTCGTGATGAAGGCTAGGTGTGGAATCTAACATTGATAGGCCGGTAGCATTAGTTTGCCGCAACAATGATAAGAGTTAGGCTAGAAATAGTGAAGCTGCAGGCAACAGACAAAATTTATATTTTTCTCTCAAAAATAGAATAACTAAGCTATTGACGTATTCTCACCTATGCTCAACTCATAATCCTCTATCAAACTTTAATCAAATTTCACACAACCCTACATTTCAATTATTATCAACTCTGTCCATTACAAGAGTAGGCAACCCCTACATTACATAAATAGTATGGCGCAAAAATAAATGCAAAAAATTAATATGCTAAATACTTCTCAAAAAATAAAGGAAAATATCAGATCAACTAAAATCCAAGAAAGCTGTTACAATTGGAGTAAGGCTTTTCATATTATAATTGGATTACATAAGAATTCAACCTTAAGCTCATATCTTTCTACAATGATAATGAAACTTCTGACTGGATACATTCAAAAGAAGATACTTCGGTATATGTTTTTTGTAAATAATATTTTTCTTATTAAAAAGGCTACAGATGGAGCTATGGTGAATATCGAGCTATAGAGGAATATTCTAAAGTTTAAAAATTTTCATCTTAGTAGATCTAAAATTGAATATATAAAATTCAAATTTAGTCAAGATAAATTATATTGGGGAGGTGATAATTGATAATCAAGTATCAGGAAGATAAGCGATTTAGATACCTCTGATGCGGGACAATACGCAAGATGCAATCTAGATTAAAGACCAGTAAATAATTCTAGCAGATGAACATAAATTGATTCAAGAATATCTTTAATGATAGTATATAATAACCAAGAAACCATAAATCCATGAAGCGAGTCAATTTTATATATCGAGAAACAAGTTCAAATAATAGTTAATAAATTTACCAAATAATTTTAGGCAATTTTATCTCAACAAGTCAGAGCTAGGGGTACGCAGTAGTATAAGTATGCTCACAAATAATATTACCCAACAGCAATTTATCACACAATATAATTCCCGGTTCACACGGGCGAGCAAATCAAGCAGTCCCGATAACAAATGCCACAACTAAATCTCGCAGAATTTTCAAGATATTCAGTTGATGTTCGGGTTTACATCGAGAGGAGATTCCGGATCTCAAAGCAGAATGACAACAATCTGCGGATCGTCTGTATATCGGCAGCCCTGTGGGGTTCAGCAGAGGGCTGAAATTGGGAACTCACAAGGTGGTGGCAGGGGCGAGCGCAATGACGGCGAGGCCGAACCAGTGGGTCAGCCGAACTAGGCGGCCCGAAGCAGAGGGCACCTCTTGCAGCGGACGATGGTGACAAAAGTTCTCAGGATGCACGCGGGGCTGTGCGGATGATGGACGCGGGAGGGGACGTCGGCCTTCACACGGGGTCGGCGCTGATGGCGGGTGAGCGGAGCAGGCATAGCGTCGAGCGAGGCAGAGCCAGTGGCGCCTTGCGCAGGTGTCGCGCACAGGGGTCAGTGCTGATGGCAGGCGTGCGAAGCAGGTGAGCGCGGCAGAGGCGGACGAGCGCGCGCTGCGGGGCCGAGCAGGTTGAGGGCCTTTGCGCGGATCGGGCTGGCGGCGAGGATCAGCAGTGGCCGGCACTGTTCCAGCGAAGGGCCAGGCAGGGCGCGCGGTATCGACGACAGAGACAGAGCCGGGGCTGTGTTTGGGGAATTAGGGCTGGGATATAAACTTGTGAACTGCGATAAAATTTGAGAAGAATTGGAAATACCTTAAATCTCTTTAAGGTATTTAGGGATTTTCACCCAAGGTCCCAACCCTTCCCTTCTCCGAGATATAACACGCAGTATTCAAGCTCAAAATAATTTTATTCTAGAATCAAAACAAATAATACTAGTTCTTGCAATTATATAGGCGATTACAATCAAAATTTAAATTGCAGAAATAAATGCGGAAATAAAACTGATTACATGCCAAATGCGAATATCTAAAAATAGAAGAAAATAAACGAGATCAGCATAAAATTTGGAATATTTCCATTCAAATTAATAAATTGATTTAAATGAGAATTTTCAATCCACTGATCAACCACCAATCGTGCCTGTTGCCAAATCTGCAGATATCAATCATCCATCCAGATCGATGCCACATGGTGAGATCTCGGACGTCGAGTGTAGTCCCTATCTGGAATAAATCGATGGTCTGATGTCGTCGTGTCCCCACCAACTTCGAATCAATCATATAAAATGACAATGAAATAGATGGTGATGCTAGCAAAATTCAAGCAGAATAAATTAAATGAAAGAATGCAACTAGTATTTTGTATAATAGAAAAATATCACTTAAAAGTTAAAGGTAAGTTTTATAAGACAATAATAAGATATTTTTTTTTTGATATTGAAAGATCAATAATGTTATATGATGCTAAGTGCTGACCTACAAAGTAAAAAACATACGAATAAAATAAATATAGCAAAAATGAAAGTACTAAAGTAGATGAGTAGGTACACACAAAAAAAAAGGAAAAGAAATGAATACATTCAGAAGAAGGTTGGAGTAGCTTCATTGAGGATAAGCTCAGAAGAAATCGATTTAGATGGTTTGGACATAAATATCGTAGGTTGATTAACGTTCCAATAAGAAGAATTGAGTTATAGGACCCCAACCAGAACTAGCTAGCAACCTGAAGTACTAGCCAGAATCCAGTTTCACATTTTCGCACAATTTGATCATTTAACTTGGATTTTTTTTGAGTTGTAACCTACTCCAATACACATCACCAAAGCCACATTAAACATTTGTAGCTCAAGGATCACATCACATTAATTGAACCCCACACTGCATCAAGTTGCTACGTGAGGGCTCGAAGAAGACAAGTAATTGATGGTCGGCATCCATCCGATTGGAATCAAGTTCTCTCCTTTCACTAAGTCATTAGGGATTTGATAGTGGCTAAAGGTAAATCTTGTGCTTCACTAGTAGGCTTCAATGTCTAGTCTACTAGGGTGGAGTAGAAGTTCCAGTACTGGAATTTCGACAATGGGTATTTTTATTGTCCTAAATGGAAAGGTGAGGCTAAAAGGAAATGTAGTTAGGATTTTGTAACGAATCATTCTACCACCTAGGTAGTATCAAGTTATCAGCCCTTTTCAGGAAGGAACCAAAGACGGTCTAAGTTGACTTTTATTGATAGGATCAAACTCAATGAGATTTGTAATTGGGTCCTTCCTAAAATTCAAGATATAAATTCTATGGTTTAAGATACATATAATCTATCAAATCACTCTTATTTTTTAATCCACAGATATGTACTAATTACTAATCACAGTCACAATAATAATTACAAGAGAATTTTCTTTATTTACAAAATAAAATTTAATAACCATGATTGGTGGGATTGTTTGCACGAATAGATGTCTGATGGAACTATTAATTCGTTGGCATTGTCAACTCTTGTTTGGAACTTGATGAGTCCTGGATTGATAACGGATCAATCACAAAATGAATGGGTCAACATAAGTCAAATAGGTTAACTAAAGTCAAAGCAAGTCAATTTAAAGGTAAATAAGAGTTTGTAGTGAGATGTGGAGCAAAAAGATGAAGTGGAGAATGGTGGATGACTGAGAGGGGAAAGATTGTAAAATGAGTTGTGTAAAGGCCACGACACCTCTAGGATGGTCTGTGGAGCTTCACCAACCATAAGGAGGATAGCTCCAAGCCTGCGAGTGATTTCGAGGAGAGAAAGGGAAAGGGAGAGAAGTAATTCATTAGAAATGCCATGTATGGGGTCAGGACAACTTAGGCCGCCTTGGATTTTCTTCAATGATTTAAGGGTCCTCCTGTGGACAGGGCAAAGGGCGGTGAGACGAAACCACGGCCACTGGAATGTAAGTGGAATGGTCCAGTAGAGCACAGGGATGGTGCAAGCTAATTTAGCCCCTTGGGCAGTGCAACAAAGTTGGTATGGCCATGTGGAGCTTCATTAATGTTGCATCAGAGATGGAGTCTAGAATAGGCTGTTAGTTTTTGGGAAGAAGGAAAGAGAGAAATATTTTGAGAAGAGAATGGAAATTCTTTTAAACACTTCAATTGTAATACTGGTTTACGAAATTCACAATTCAGTTAAATAATCTATATTATAAATATAAATATTTTAGGATAAATCATATCCAAGTCCCTGATTGTAGGGTATAATATCAAGTAGGTCCATGATTCTAGAATTTTAAAATCTAGGTCCTTGACTTTTGATATAATTATCAATTGGGTCCTCTTTTAATTTTTTATTATTAAAATTTTTTATAATTACCCTTTTACCCTTCCATTCTTCTTTTCTCACTTTCTCTGTCGTGCAGTTGTCTTCCCGTGCGACAATGACGTAATATCGGAAGGCAACCGACGTGTGCATTTGCAGGTTGCATGCAACCCACCTAAGGGCAACCAGCATGCGGTGTCGTCAGTTGCCCATGATCGAGTGTGGCCGACAGAAGGGCACTAGGGTTACGCAGGCCATGCTTAGTTGCAAAAAATTGACAGCTCCACATGTCGACTATTTTCCTATAGGCCATGCATAGTTGGCAGATGCGTGTTGGCCACCTTTCGACGACTGCGCGCAACACCAATGCTCAAGGAAGAGAGAGAGGAGGGGGCAGAAGGCCCCCAGCCCCCAGCTGTCAACCCCCTCTGCCCCCCAATATTGCTTTATCATTGAGCTAAAATTTAAATAAAGTAATATTTAAATAATTTCATACTTCTAGCTAAATTTAGTCTAGCTAAAATTTTATTTTTAATTTATTTCATCGCATTTTAGTTTAAATATGTCCTTCTTAAGGGGTTATTATAATAATGAAGTGGGTATTAAAAAAATGACTTGGAATAGGGTAACTAACCATGAATAATTTGTGCTAAGGGAAGAGTTATTTTACAAAGAACTAAATGAAAAAAAGTAGCCTATGTAACCGATAAAAAGTTGTTTTGTCATTATTACAATTACGCAAGCCATTCTAACAGATCAAGAATTGTGACTAGAATCCATTGAGGACAAAACAATCAGGACCACATAACGGATTTAAGGCAAAAATTTAATAAATAATTGCTAGAAACATGATAATGGTGATCCAAGTTTAGAGAGTGGGACACCGTGATCATCTTCCTTGAAGGGGACTGTTGATGGCAAAATGTGGATCTAGGAATCAACGGTACGTGACGTTCGACCAAATGGGTTACAGTGTTAAAAGGAGAGAATGACATCCGGAATAACACAGAGAAATTTAAGGTGATTCAGGGAGAAGATCCCCTATGTCCACCGGGAGTCAACGAGGAGATTTTACTAAGGAAGAGAGGGCCTGGTCGGAAAGACCAGTACAAAGAAGATTACAAGCAATGTCTCTTCTCTTTTGAAGGGGGATTTACAAGTATCACAGGGTGTAACCTGGGTGACTGTGGTGGCTTCGTCTGGTTCGTCCCCTTCTCCTTCCTTCTTCTCCTTCCTGCCCTATTCTCCCTGCTCTTTTCTTGCTTTTTTTTCCTCCCCCTTCAGCGTGGCTCGCCGGGGGGTATTTATAGGAGAGTTGCAGTGGATTCCGGCAGATTCGCCGGAATGGGTGTTGGATGCCTTATCTGTTGAGTCCATACTAGCGGTGTCGCTTCTGTCGGCTTTTGAAAGGACTGAGTAGTGGATGGAGCAAGTGGCTTCTTGATCTTTGTGTCTTATGGGAACTCGCAGTGGTTTGGAGCATGCGGGTCCTTGGCCTTCGAGCCTCATGGGGACTTGTGCTGAGCATGCGCGCTCTAGGTGGAAGTCCGTGTTGGCAAAAAAAGGTGTTGTCGTGGTGTTCTGATAGACGCAGGTAGGGCCGGAGAAACATTGTGCCTGATGCTATGATGAGGTTGAACCATTGTGTCCGATGTGATGCAGAGCAAGCGTTCGACCATCGTGGCCGATGGTATGAAGGGGCTACCATCATCGTGGCCGATGTTTGTGGGAATGCTGCAGCTAGGGCGTCGTCTCCGGAAGGTGCGGAGGCCAATCATCGTTCTGCAAAGTTAGAGATCTACAAAGCAGAGGTTAATATAGCATCTTTAAGGAGCCACGTGGACGACTAAGATTTAACGTTGAATCATGGTGTTAACACCAGCCCCCCCTCTTGAATGTGCGCACATTCATGTGGGCTGTTGTGCACCAATACAAAATGGAAAAGTTGTACGACGGCCTGGGACTTTGGGAAGGCGGTTGGCTTTGAGTCGCCGAGGAGGTGAGAGTTGAGCAAGAAAATATTTGATGATTGCCAAAATAGTGATAGCGAAAAAACATCGTTTACGAAAGAAACGTCGATTACGATGTTTGATTTTGCAATTGTCAGCGAGCCCGGGACTTGGAAGGGATTTGCCTTTGACCGCCAGTCGTCGAGGTGTCATCTATGAGCGACCTGGGACTTCGAGAAGAGATTTGCTTATGACTGCCAGTCGCCTAGGCGTCATTGTTGAGCGACCTGGGACTTTTGGGAAGGCGTTTGGCCTTGAGTCGCCGAGGTGTCATGTATGAGCGACCTGGGACTTCGAGAAGGGGTTTGCTCTTGACTGCCAGTCGCCGAGGTGTCATTCAACTTGGAACTTTGGGAAGGTGTTTGGCCTTGAGCCGGTGAGCGTGTACAAGAAAACATCGATAATCATGGAAACCTCGATTACGGAAGAAGCGTCGATCACGATGTTTCTGTCGCGCAATGATCACTCAGCCTGAGACATGGAGAAGGGATTTTCCCTTCGCTGCAAGTTGCCGAGGTGATGAGTGTGCCAATATTTCGAATAATAAGAATGGATATTGTTACCAGCGTTTATGAGTAGAACTTTCTGAGGTCGTTTCCACTCCAAGTTCTGGGGAGGAGGGTGCCATCTTGACGCGCCAACTTGTAAGTGTTTGGGCCCAATACGCCGCAGATGATGAAGGGGCCTTCTCAATTGAGGTCGAGCTTTGCCGGTGCCATATCTCTTTCAACGATGTTTATCAGTTTCAAGACAAGGTCGCCTTCCTGGAATGGTCTTTTTGATATATGCTTGTTGTAGCGTGCGATCTGTCGTTTATGTTCGGCTTGCCGGAGCGCGACAGCCTCTCTGCTTTCTTCGAGGAGGTCGAGCTCAAGCCTCCTTGCGTTGCCATTTTGCTGTTGCCATTCAAGGAGGGTCGATGGATCGAAACCACTAACATGTTCGACGCGGGGGGAGTAAACCTCCAGCTCCATTGGGATGAGTGCTTCTCCGGCGAAGACGAGTGACGACGAATTGTATCACTCGACTGCATATACCTTTGGGCATCCTCGAGATAGGGAGGTGTAGACGTAGCTGAAGATAGACAACACGACCTTCCCGCTGCTCTTCGATGTTTGTGGGGCCGATGGTGAGGCCGCCGAGAATTCGTCTTGGGGGAAAAGTGCTCATGCTGTTTTTGACGGCGGCTCCTCGATCTTCCTGTAGCCGGTGAGGAAGTAATTCTCTATGTATTCATTGACGAGCGCCCGAAAGGAGCGACACTCGTGAATGAGGTGGCCGTAGCGCTGGTGGAACTTGCATAACTTCGTGGAGTCCTCGCCAAGCTGAGGCGGTTGGCGCTCACTGTGGTTGTGGACTAAACCCTTGTCCCTGAGGATCGAAAAAATCTCGTCGGTAATGCGAGCCGACGTCGGAGTGCGAGGAGGGTGATCGCCGAACTTGCGCTTCCCGTACGACGTGGTGAATCTTTATCCCGATAGTTGCGGTTTGGAGTGTCTGGCTCTGATTTCGGGGTGTCGCTCTTCTTGTTGCGAGGGAGGCGTCTTCACTCCCAAGGTTCACCTTGAGGGCCTTTGCGTGCCTTTCGGCTCAGGACCTCGCTTCCATGAGCGTCTTTGGCATGTCATCCACGAAGGAGTCATACAGCTTCCCGGGTAGTATGATGTGGACGAAGATCATGGTCAACCTGTCGTCCGTCATGTCCTTCGTCTCTGCATTCATCTTGGAGAGTCGATCCATGTACTCGTGCAGGGATTCACTAGGGCCCTGCTTTATTTGCCACAGCACATGGATCGTGCGGGAGGTGGTTTTTGAGGTGCCGAGCCTGGTCGGAACTGTTCGGAGAACTGCTGGAACCTTTGGATGGATCCTTGAGGGATTTCATCGAGCCAGTCTAGTGTTAGTCCTGTCAAGGTGTTTCGGAAGAGGCGACATTTGTATGCGTCGGAGATGGGGTCCCCCGTCGCCAGGGCGTTCTCGAAGCGCTTCACATGTTGCGCCGGATCAGCGAGGCCGTTGCATTCGCTGACTCTGGGAGCCTTGTAGCCGTGGGGCGCCGGCGCGGCCATTATAGCGGGCGAGAAGATAGTGGTCACCAGGGAAACCGGTGGATAGACTTCGGGGAGACTCCCCTTGCAGCGTGGGTACTGGTCTCTTCAGAGGGCAGCACGCAGTGTTCCACGTTCGGCGGGAGAGAAGAGCCCTCAAGAGGCTCTGCTGCTGATGAAGGGGAGCTGGAAAGTTGGCGAGGAAGGTATTCATTGTCTGGGAGAGGGTGGCCACTGCGTGCGTGAGAGCTTGGAGCTGGTGGTCGTTTCCGGCGGGGTCATTCTGGGGCGCCGGTGCGACTTGGCGCTCCTCCGGTAGAACGTGGTTCCTGCCGTGATTCCTGCCGTGATTTTCTTCCATGAGTGGTTGAAGGGATCTGGTTTGATCCTGCGTGAGGGCACCGAATTGTTGATGACAAAATGTGGATCTAGGAATCAACGGTACGTGGCGTTCGACCAAATGGGTTACAGTGTTAAAAGGAGAGAATGACATCCGGAATAACACAGAGAAATTTAAGGTGATTCAGGGAGAAGATCCCCTATGTCCACCGGGAGTCAACGAGGAGATTTTACTAAGGAAGAGAGGGCCTGGTCGGAAAGACCAGTACAAAGAAGATTACAAGCAATGTCTCTTCTCTTTTGAAGGGGGATTTACAAGTATCACAGGGTGTAACCTGGGTGATTGTGGTGGCTTCGTCTGGTTCGTCCCCTTCTCCTTCCTTCTTCTCCTTCCTGCCCTATTCTCCCTGCTCTTTCTTGCTTTTTTTTCCTCCCCCTTCAGCGTGGCTCGTCGGGGGGTATTTATAGGAGAGTTGCAGTGGAGTCCGGCAGATTCGCCGGAATGGGTGTTGGATGCCTTGTTTGTTGAGTCCATACTGGCGGTACTGCTTTTGTCGGCTTTTGAAGGGACCGAGAATAGTGGATGAAGCAAGTGACTTCTTGATCTTCGTGTCTTATGGGAACTCACAGTGGTTTGGAGCATGCGGGTCCTTGCCCTTCGAGCCTCATGGGGACTTGTGCTGAGCATACAGGCTCTTGGTGGAAGTCCGCGCTAACAAAAAGCGGTGTTGTCGTGGTGTTCTGATAGTCGCAGGTTGGGCCGGATAAACATCGTGCCTGATGTTATGATGAGGTTGAACCATCGTGTCCGATGTGATGCAGAGCAAGCGTTCGACCATCGTGGCCTATAGTATGAAGGGTAGCAACACCATCATCGTGGCCGATGTTTGTGAGGATACTGCAGCCGGGGCGTCGTCTCCGGAAGGTGCGGAGATCAATCATCGTTCTGCAAAGCTAGAGATCTGCAAAGCAGAAGTTAAGTATATTATTTTTAAGGAGCCACGTGGATGACTGAGATTCAACATCTAACAAGGACCATGATCATCTCTCTCTCAAGAAAGGGAGGGTTGAAAAGTCCCAAGTTCTGGATGAGAAATACAGAGAATTGCATTTGACAATCAAAAACTTAATGTAAAACTTGCTAAACAAACATGCATGAATCTTTGAGAATTATTTTTTTGAAGGGTAGTTTTACAATTAGCAACAGATAGCATAACAAATTTTGTGCTCCAATTGTAACAGTCCAATTATGATTTTATAAACATATATGTGTGTATATATTTCCACGTAGCTATTTTATAAAAAATAACTAATTCTAGAATAATTTCAGTTCTTTAATAAAAGGCTTACATATTCCCAAAATTATTATTATTGTTTTTTTTTGTGTAACCCAAAATTATTTTTATAACTATAAAAAATAGTATATGAATTATTTAGGTTTTTTACTGTGCAAAAAAGATGTTATATTATTGATTATTAAAATTGAAAGATAAATATTGAAAATCATGATCGTTACGAGTGATAAATTGAGGGAGGGAGAGCTAGAACCTGGCCCAAATTTTCCAATTTGCTTTGAACAACATCCCTGTATCAATAAATATTGTCAAGTCTTCTTCAGAAGCCAACAATGTAAAGTAAACTACAAATGCCACATAACTGAAGACAGATACCAGATTATATCATCCACAGTCTCATTAGCGAGAAGGTAATATATATTCACTGATGTTACCTAGCATAGAAAATTAGAAGATATAAAAAGCTTGTCAATGTAAAGCTCATAGTGAAGAAGAAAAATGTCGAGCAAATTAGAAGATGTAAAATGCTTGCCAATGTAATGCTCATTGTGAAGAAGAAAAATGCCACATGAACGTACCGGCACATAAAACATTACCAAATTAGTGCAGTTTTACTTTACAGAATGTGAAGGAAGGACGAAGTATGCCAAAAATTGTCGGATAAAGTCATCATTTCAAAAAATAAGCAAGCCATAAGAAAGTAATTACAAGAAAGCAATATAGATAAGACAAATGTTAGTTTTCATAAAGTAAACACAAGGTAGAAATTCATATACACCTGTCCAATTCGATGAACACGGTCTTCTGCTTGAATCAAATCACCTGGGGTCCAAGACAGCTCAGCAAAGATAACGGTGCTTGCTGCTGTCAGAGTCAGTCCAACACCACCAGCTCTAATGGAAAGCTGTAAAGCAAATGTACGTAACAAAAATTCAAAACAGAGATCACTACATATCAAGTTAAGGCTAAGAAAAGAAGGAAATATTGCTTCTGCAAGAAACATCTCAGGACAAACAGATCCAAATTATTTATCATACCACTGCTGCCTTGGTTTCAGATTTCTCCTGAAATTGAGTAACTAAAGCTTGCCTTAATGCTGCTGGAGTACCACCATCGATCCTGATGCAACCAACCTTCTTGTTCTGCAAAAACTTGACTGTTTTAATTGAAAATATATCGCACTTTATGCCAGGTAGATGATGATTGCGTTTCTTACCAAAAGAAATTGTTGTATTGCATCAATCATTGGTAGATGATGTGCAAAAACTAAAAATTTGCAGCCAGCCTGAAAATAAATCGAAAAAATACAAGTAAATCAGCAGTTATATAAATGGATGCATATATCAAGAGAAAGACGTCTAATGAGAAAAGTCCGAAGCAAATTTTGTGACGAAGTTAAAGATAGGATCTGGATAATCTGAAACTAAAATTTAATTATTTAGGTTCTATTTGTTTGTAAGGTTAAATTTAATAAGGTTAAAATTAAATTTGAATAGAGTTTTTTATTGAAAGTTGTGAATGATGTGAAATAAAGTTAGTTATTATGTTTGGATATGTGAGGGATGTGATATAAAGTTAGTTATTATGTTGGGATATGTGAGGGATGTGATATAAGTTAGTTATTATTTTAATAATGTGTGTAGGATGTAGAATAAAGTTAATTTTTAATATTAAAATTTATGTATGATGTGATATGCTAGGTTAAAATTAAACCAGGTTAATTTTTAACTTCAAAACAAATGGGGCCTTAATAATTGAGAAGTAAGGAAGATTACTTAATAGCTTTAGAATATTGCTTAAATAATAAAAAGTGTGCAAGGGCTGCTATATTAGGGTCTGGATCTAATGATAAGTGAGTAAGGGCTTTTATATCATGGACAAATGTGGTAAAAAAGCTCGTTCAAGATATTAAAATACTGACACTAAAATAAGACTAGGAATTTAAAATATAAGCATCCTGATAGAAAATTTAATGGAGATGATGCATATTATTGTTCATATGAGGATTAAAATTTTATATTTGTAGGAAACAACATTGATGAAAGAAAAAGAAATTGATAACTTAGGCTTCAAGTTCGATACTCTGGTAAGAGTAGAACTAGGAATGATATGGGTATAATTCTGGACAAAATTTTGAAGGATCACATAATAGTTAAGAGGAATAAGAATAGAATTATAGCTTTAAAAATTATAATTAATGAGATTATTAATATTGTAAGTGTGCATGGCTTAAATAGGTTTGAATGTGAGAAAAAAGAAAAAAAATTGAAATGATTTAAAAGAGTTGACACACGAAATTCCTCAGAAAGAAAAAATAATTATTGGAGATCTAAATGAACATATTAGAAATATTATTGAGGAATTTAATAACATTTACAATGTATATGAGTTTGAGAAGATTAATAAGAAGAGAAATTATTTTAGATTTTTTCTTAGCTTATAATTTTATGATTGCTAATACTTTATTTAAAAAAAAAAGATGTGAATATTATAACTTATAAGAATAAGTCTTCAAGAAAATAAATTAATTATTTTCTTATAAAAATCGAGATTGTTTAAATTGTAAAGATTATAAGGTCATGCTAAGTGAATACTTGATTACCCAATATTGATTGATGATTTTAAATTTCAAGATAAAGAGCTAGATATAACAGAAAGCTGAAACAATATTCTAAGACTCAATAGTAGAATCTAGAGAATAAGAATAGAAATATCATTAAGTGAAAAGTTCTAGAACTTGGTAGTAGGACATTGAGATAAAAACTAGTTTTATGTGGCTGATAATTGCTAATTTCATTGACAAAGTGACAAAGAATGTACTAGGAGAATCTGAAGAAAAAATCTCTAATAATAAAAATGCTTAGTGCTGATAACAAGATGGACATAAAAAGATTAAAGAGAAGAAGCTTTGCTATAAAAATTAATATAAATGCAAAAAGAACGAGAATTAAAAGAAGTATAAAGTGATCTGACAAGAATCCAAGAAAATAGTTTGCATTGCAGATAATGTTATTTTTGAGGATCTATATAAGTTAAACACTAAAAAAGGAGAAATACACATACATAGGCTTGTTAAATTTAAATATTTATTCATCTTTATTCGAATTCGATTATTCAAGAATATAGGAAGATTAGTTATTATCTTTTAGATTATTAGTGATTACCCTTTATTTTTTCTAGTGTTGAGGGGATAGAATTTCATAAATAAGCCACATATTTTTGTAACGAGTAGACATTTGTGTTTGAATAACGTCACATTCTAGTTATCTCCTCTTTCTTCTACTTGTCTCTCCCTTCTTTTTGTTTTTTTTCATCCTCCTATGTTGTTCTACATCAACTCGATATTAGAGCACACATGTTAAATGTCAATTTGCATAGAGTGATCCTTAAGTGCTAATAATGCAGTCATCTGTGAGGCAAGAGTATGACATGAAGATATGGATATAATACTATACAAATACGTTAATACGACAAACTTAAAAAAATAGGATATGGACAAGTCAGGATATAACAGTTATATATGTATATAATGTGTTATGTTCTCATATTTAATGTGTAGCACTATAGTAGACTAGAATAACTTATATATCTTATTAATATGAATTTCAAAAACATATTTTAAACTTTCTTTAAATTAATTACATTTTTTAAAAATATACTTGATACCAATAAAATCACCAAGGCTCGGCTTTAAGTCTGTATTTTTTTGCTTTGATTATAGAAGTCATGACTGAACATACCCAAGATGAAGTGCCTTGATGTATGCTCTTCACAGATGATATTGTCCTTATTGAGAAAACTAAAGAGGGAGCTAAAGCGAAATTAGAGCTTTGGAGGAATACTCTAGAATCTAAAAGTTTTCATCTCAGTAGATCAAAAATTGAATATATAAAGTGCACAATTAGTCAAGAAAGAAATACTTATATCGGAGATGTGATAATTGGTGATCAAATTATCAAGAAGAGTGAGCGCTTTAGATACCTTGGATCAATCATAAAAAATGATGGTGAAATAGATAATGACGTTATTAGCAGGATTCAAGTAGGATGGATAAAATGGAGAAATGCTTCTGGTGTGTTGTGCAATAGAAAAATCTCATCTAAAATCAAAAGTAAATTTTATAAAACTGTAATAAGACAAGTGATGATATATGGTGCTGAATGCTGACCTGCAAAGAAGAAACATACAAATAAAATAAATATTGCAGAAATGAGGATGCTAAAGTGGATATGTAGATATACACGAAAGGATAGAATAAGAAATGAGTATATCTAAAAGAAAGTTGGTATTGCACCAATTGAGGATAAACTTAGAGAAAATCGGCTTAGATGATTTGGACATATAAATCGTAGACCGATCGAAGCTCCAGTTAGAAAAATCGACTTATTAGATTTTGCCCACGTACAAAGAGGGAGAGAGACAAAAAAAACATGATAAGAAATTATAAAGAGTGATCTTAATTACTTAGACTTAGATAAGAATTTGGTAACTGATAGAGCGCAATAAAAATAAAGGATTTATGTAGCCGACCCCACCTAGTGGGATTAAGGCTTGGTTGTTATTGTATGAACAATTCAACTTGAAAAAATAAATTTTTTTTTTAATAACTATTGAATTTTAAAATATTTTTTTTTGATTATTTGCCTCAAATACTACAATTCTCCTTATTCTAATTGAAAATTGTAGTGGTATGAATTCAAATCTGAGACTCCCTGGTTCTTAGGCCCCATTGGGCTAGAAGAAGCTCCACGAATTTTAAATTTAAAATAATATCATAAAATGCCCTACTATAAATTACCTAAGTGAGATGAGAATTTAAATCTATATATATCAATAGATTAAGTTCAGTTTCAATTTAAATCTAACTCAAATCAATTAGCTTGATGTAAACGAGATGCAATTAATAAATTATAATAATACAAACATTATGACTTGAACCTAGATATATTGATACAATTAAAGTAGATGCATGCTCTGCTTTCTCCAAGTCCTTGACTCAATATATAGATAAAACAAAAAAGGATACTTTATAGGAAATCATTAGTAAAAACACAATGACGAGATTCAACATAAGTGATGCTACCAGAACAATTAGTAGTGTTTATACAATATTTACAATCAAGAAGGCAATTTAACAATCTGTGACATTGGATAGAACATATATTGGGCTAAACTGCACTTATGAAAAAGTCATTACAAATTTAGCTCATAAAGGCATATCTTGACTGAAAGTAAATAAAGTATATCAACTTATATTGTAGTAATTTATACAACTTCTATTCTGTTCCGAAAAAAGTTGATTTAAACATCATAAAAAATTAGTCAAAGGCAATTTAGCAAAAGTTGATTTAAACATCATGTTATGAAGCATGAACATGATATGAGATACAGGAAATGATATGACATGAACATGGGGATACGACAACCCTTCAAAAAATAAGACACGACAACTCTTGGACGCGCTAAACAAATATAATTATTTATTTATTAAATTTTGAATAAAAATAAAAAAATTATAAAATTGATCAAATACATGTGACATCTATCTCTCTTTTCAGTAATTGTTTCTTATATTTTATAAACACTTAAAAAATTGATTGACAAGTTAATTTAAATGCATTGAGATAGAAAATTATTAATTTAATGAAAGCAATTAACAAGTTATAAATAATTAAATGTATTTAAAAAAATTGGTCAATTTACTTCAAAATTTTCTACTAATATTATTCAAATATAAAGCTGTAGATAAAAAGCCAATTTATAAGTTTTAAAAATTATGTTATGAATTAAATTAAAAATATATATAAGTAACCAATTTAATAATAAATCTAAGGTAAAAAAAACAAATAAGATAAACAGAAGATATCATGTTTATAAGCATAGGGTGCATATAAACATATATGCTTAAGTATACGAATGAATTATTAGAAAAAATAAGAAAGTATAGAAAATAAATCATTGATAAATAAGTAAGATTGAAAAATAACAAATTTAATAAAGCATTCTTTTAAAGTGTCTAGAAGTGCCTTTGCGTGTGCAGATGTATTTAATATGCTTTTTATATTATATAAATTTGGACACGAATTTTGGCGTGTCCGACATGTATTCAGAAGCGTCCGTGGTATGTCAGTGTTCGACACGAGTCCGACACTACCACTGAACCTTATTAGAAGTATTCGTACTTCATAGATATTGAACTAGGGGATGTGCAAACATTTTAAGAAGCACAACAATGAAATACAGTAAAAGTTAATACCTCGATGACCGTACTCAAGTAATCAAGGACTGCCGGAATTTTAGCTTCAGCTGAGTCATTATAGATCTGATAATTGTTCATAAGGAAAAAAAAGCTCAAAGAATTGTTCACAACAAAACAGTTCTGACTTTAAAATTGTAACAATAATCTTGATTGGATCATAAATCAGTTTTACAAGAAAGTATGCAGATACTAAAAGAAGGCATGCTTTAGAAACAATATATGTTACTAGGCACAGTTCTGTCTGTTAGTATATGACAAAGAAATAATGAAGGTCCACAAAGATGTATCTACATGAATATATCGATGGTCTAGAGAACTATTATGAAACTTTAGTTGTTTGACCTATATCGGCAGAAGAGATGGAACGATATAGCTTAATCTAATGTTGGCATAAGATGATGCGTAAGTTGAATTGAACATATTACAAAAACTGCAGGAATAAGCTGGTGCTTAGACAGAATTTAAGCTATGGAACAAAGGACTATGATATTAAAGCAAAGAAGTAGAACTACTGTGGGCCATTAAGCAACATGCCAAATAAATCAATCCAACAGAAGCGATGCTCAGTAAGAAATAAATCAAAAACGACAGTTATAAGCGGTTTGATACCTTGCTGATAAGACTCCTTTGGGTTAGTTTCAGATTCTCTAGGTTTCCTTCTGTGTGACAAGTCTCGATTTTGTTTTTTACAAACTCCAACTGCCAAAAGTGACAGAATAATATCTTAATGAAGCCAGTATAACATTAAGAAATGCATGATGTTATAGTAAAATACCAAAAAATAAATATCTGATACCAATCACAGGAATTTAATGAATAGAAACAGACCAGTTAGATTCAACAAAAGTATTAAAACCATTTAAAGTAATAATACTGATTATAAACCCAACGACTCAATTATATCATGACAACTATTTAACCGTTATACCAACATCCTCTTCCACAGAAATAGTCAACTAGTTCCACACAATATTGCACACCACTCTTCTGGACATAGAACACATCCTCAGCCTCAACTTTCACCCTTGTTTGGCATGAGACTCCAAACCATTTTAAAAACACTCCACTAATTTTTTGATATTTATTTCATATCTCACACAAACTCTGAACATTAAAAATCAACTTTATTTTACATTCTACACAAATCTCAACATTAAAAATTAACTTTATTTGACACACTACGTATGGTTCAATAAAAAAACTAACTTTTTTTTACATCCTACACAAACATCAATATTAAAATCACTTTATTTCTCAACACAACATTAAAATAATTTTCTCACTCTATCTTCAAAATTATCCACCAACCCAAAGCATACAACTACCAAATAAGGCCTCCCTTTCCCAGTTTCAAAAAAACTAACACAACCCATGAACTTTGTTCACTTTAGGGACTAGGGGAGACTATGGAATGAACTACACTGGAAAGGGATAGAAGATTTTGAGGTGCATAGAGAGTTATGAACCATTCTCATCCTGAGAAAAAAGCAAGCACATTCGTAGATAGATTGGCAGCTCAAGAAGAGCACTGATCAAGAAGAGCACTGATCAAGAAGAGCATGCAAAGACATCATTTCTACCTTAGATTTAACATTTTTTAATCACCAAATTTAGTTGGAGGAAAGGGATGGAAAAAGTAAGCATTGTAAAAATGAAAAGGAGGAAGGTTGTTCAGTGCACAAAGAAGTTGAGAACTTTCCATGTATAAAGTAAAATGTTACAAGTAAAGTGTGAGGATCACATTATTTCATCCACACATCTTTAGATAAGTGGGAGGAAAAAGCAAGCAGATCCTGCTATATTTTAGTGGTCAAGAAGAGCAGCGGCTAAGACGGGCATGCAAAGTTATTTGGATTTTTTGATCAACAATTTAGTTGGAGATAAGGGCAGAGAAAGTTAATTTGGAAACAAGTAAACAAGGCAGTTCAACACACAAGTGTTTTCCATGTATACGGTGAAATGCTATAGATGAAGTGTGAGAGCATCACAATGTTCAACCATGCATCTTTCGATAAGGGGAGGAGTTCTGCTGTCTACATCAAGGTCAATGGGAGAAGATATGCCAATACTTCCAGTTACAAGCATGCTATGTTTCTGTTCATAGTTTCAGATAAGTTGTAGTCAAGACAAATTATGATGGCATTTGGAACAAAGCTTAAGGTGTGACATTTCTTTAACTAGCACGATTGTTCTCACTAAATTTAGATCTATAAATGCTGGAAAAGTATAATGCATATAGACTTTAAGTCTATAATGAGATTTTCTCCAATGTACTACATGAACCGGGGAAAATTTAATTATTGTGTGTTGGTGATTCGGTGGCCAATTAATTGAAAGAGCGCAATGAAAATAAAGGATTCATGTAGCCGACCCCAACTAGTGGGATTAAGGCTTGGTTGTTGTTGTTGTACAAAAGAAGATCTATATTTAATTTTTATTAATCTAAAAAGCTTATGATAAAGTCTCAAAGTATGTACTTTAGAATTTTAAAAAAGAAAAGAGTTAGCATGTTTATATTCAAGATATTAAAGACATATATAAATGAGTTATTACTTGTGTTTGAGCACAAGAGTATTTGTCTAAAGATTTTTCTATGACAATTGGATAATATTAAGGTATAGCGTTAGGTTTCTATATCTTTGAATTAGTTATAGAAGCCCTAATTGAACACATTAAATATAAGATGCATTAATGTATGCTTTTTACAAATAATATTCTTATTATTGATAAGACTAAAGATGGGGTTAAAATAAAACTCAAGTTATGAGGGAACACTTTAAGGTCTAAAGATTTTATCTTAGTAGATAAAAAATTGAATATATAAAGTACATATTTAATTAAAAAAGAAACACTTGTATTGGTGATGTGATAATTGCTAGTTAAGTAATCAAGAAGAATGAGCACTTTAGACACCTTGAATCAATCATAAAAAATGACTATTATAGATAGTGATGTTATTAGCAGGATTCAAGTAAAATAGATAAAGTGGAGAATGCTTCTAGCATGTTGTGTGATAGAAAAATTTCACTCAGACTTAAAAAGTAAATTTTATAAAACATTAGTAAGATTAGCAAAAATACATAGTGCTGAATATTAGCCTAAAAAAAGAAAATAAAATAAGTATTGTAGAAATAAAGATGATAAGGTAAATGAGTGAATATAACGAAAGGATAATTAATTGAAAATAAACTTAGAAAAAATCGACTTAGATGGTTTGAACATATAAATCATTGGCCAATTTAAGCTTCAGTACAGAAAATGAGGTTTTTAGACTTTGCCAATATTAAAAGACGAAGAGAGAAATCAAAAAAGATATGACAAAAAATTATAAGAAATGATTTTACACACTTAGAGCTAATGAGAATTTGTTAACTTAATTCTTATAAATATATACCAATATACTCTTTTTCTATTTATTTGACATTTTTTTTATCTTCAAAATTATATTAAATAATTTAGTAAGCCAAGAATCTTCATCTCATATACATTTTCAAACATCTACTGAAATGTCATCTGGCTGTACTGCTTTTCTACACTTCATATTCTTTAAAACTTCTTAAACTTCAAAGAAAAAACAAGAAAAAAAGATAAAAAAAGAAAAAAGGCTTTTTTGTGCTGTTAAACCCACAAAGCATGCAGTCGGCCTAGCACACTGACGTGGAGTGCGCACATTGGCTACTTAATAGGTGAGGTAAATCTAATAATTTCTCCATGATGGGAGATTGAAGATTGATGAGTTTGGGATCCGAGATTCCTACATGTTTGGATGAGTTTTATAGTTCGTTGCATAATAACTTTCCTGAACTTCACTACATAAGTTTCGAGCACAGGATATCTCTATCTCAAAATGGATAGCTGAACAAAATTGGATTAGAATTTTGTAACTAAGATGATTTCACTGAATTGTGGTAATCAAGTTCAATAAACAGATCTTATCTTAATTATCATAAATTTTAGTAGTTTAAGTACAGCTAGTGATCACACCAACCATTAGCATTAATGATTCATATATTACACTAGATAAGCTTACAAAAACGGTTCAAAAAGGAGTTTTATAGGTGATATTAATTCACAAATGAAGAAGGCAAGAACAATAAAATTGAATTTAAAGGAAAACGAACATAAAAATGAGTTTTCAAAAAAATTGAGTACATGATTTGTAATTTACTAGAGCTTATATGAGTACGTAGCTTTCGTCCAACTATTCAAAGAAATTGAGTGTGAATAAGGTGATCACAGCCAAAATAATAATATATCTCTAGAGTAAAATGTGGAAGATGATAAAATAGACTTAAATGGGCAATATTTAAGTTGAGTGACATTTCAATTTTAATGATGAGAGTAATTTTCTCCCTAAGTGCTGAATGCAACCCTGATTTTCGTGAAAACAAAAAAAATATTATTAGATCAGTTTCTAACAGAAGGAAAGTGAAATTATTGTTGAGATTATGGTAATGTCAAGAAAAATAAAAGATGCCTAAATACTATAGGTATGACTGCCATGGAGAGTGGCCAAAATACGGTGAAAATAATAAGGTTGCTTGAAGAAGCAAAGTACAGAAAATGTCGATTGCTAAGGACATATAATCTTTGACAAAGGCAAAAAATACAAATTGAGGTTTTTTTTCTCTGCTGCCTCAGCAATTCAAGTCAAAAACTTCATATTTCCTCATCTCTAAACTTGGAATACCATGAGACAAATATTTTATTAGAGCAATGAAGGGAAAGGAAATGTTACACCTTTATGACATATAGTGCTAATTGTTAATCTGTTCCTACGGGATTTCGTGAATGGAGGCTTCAGTTTTGTTTGTTTTAATTGGTCAATTGTGGAACCTACCTTTAAAGTGTTTCTATTTTGTTCTTTTCAATGCTATGTCAAGACTAATTAATGGTACTGTGATGTAGCTCTCCATGGCTCACACCATCATCATTACCAGTATCACCTTAGCCCATGGTAATAGCTATCACATCAATTTTATGGTAGGGGACTATTAACTTATAGCAGTATTTGGGGTTCATTTATTAGTTGTTTGGGTTTAAAACTTTTGGCTTCATGTTTTGTTAGGGACTACATAATGATGTACTTACGTTAATATATGTGAGAATGTACGAGAAGAAATTCATGTATAGAAAGTCATATGTGTGATTTTAAAAGGAAAATGACACAAACTACCGTTACAACTTTAGCATATGATAAATTTCATCAAATGGACCACTGAAAAAATCAATAGACAATGAAAAAGTGCAGCTTAAGGAACGCAGATTGATTTGGCCACTAGGTTCATTCAATGGATCGACACCAAATTCAACAGGTTGTCGGCATATCTTCAACTACAGTTGATTTAGCTGCAGATTAATTTCTAAAATCGACAGACCAACTGATAATAACAAGTTTTATACATCCCTTTTCTTCCCATTCGCTTCCACATTTACACAACATCATACATGTTTTGCTGACGTGGCAAAAAAGTATAGAGAGGAGAATGAAGCATAGAATACCAGCGATGACGGAGGAATGATCAAATGTTGAATTTGGAAACTTTGAGAAGATTTCTACTCCAAGGGAGAATTGAAGAAGATCGACAACCAGGGAGGTTTCAGGATAGCTTTTGGGCTGAGGTAGGCGGCGAAGTCTTCGTAAGAGGAAGAGGCACTACTATTCTTAATCTTGGTGTAGTTGGAGAAACTCGCACTAGGACCCTTCAGTTTTATGGTTCAATTACTAGTATTTTCATTTTTTATCACTCCTTGTAGAATCTTTATAATAGCCATATATATTCACCCATGTTTTGGTAGTTTCTCAGAAACTCTGTTATACTTGTAAGGTTCCGCCAATGGCTTGCCATGTAGTAGTGCTGCTCAACATGCCGACTCGAAGACCAATTCATATCACTGATTGTCACCTTAGCTTTGTCGCTCACAATGCAACCTTCTTGTTTATGATTGATTAGTCTAACAGTCTTTCCTTGTCTCTAGTATTAGCAATGGCTTCATCAACAGGGAAGTCATGCTATTGAGAATGATCATTACTCCACATGTTAGAATAGAGGATTAGTTTGCAAATACCATTATTAAAGCTTTCGGACGCTTTCGATTTTCTACTCATTGTTACAAGTTGAATCTATTTCATATACATGCCAATGCCTTAGCACGCTGCAGTGCCACTCAGCATGACAACTCTAAGACCACTTGGCTTCGCTGATTGTCACCTTGGCTTTGTTGCTCATAACGCAATCGTCTTGTTTATGATTGATTAGGCTCACAATAGTCTCTCTCTCTAGTGTCAATAATGGCTTCATCATTAGGGAAATTGTGCAATCAAGAATTATCATTACTCCTCATATCTAAATGAATGATTAGCTAGTAGATACCATTACTAAAGCCTTAGGGCCTTCTCGATTTTTTACTCATTGTTGCAAGCTAGAACAATTCATATATATATGCTTCTGCTTGAGATAGAGCACTAAGAAATATTCTAAATGTTTCAAAGATGTTCTTTAACATATTCCCTGCTTATTCCGTAATTTTTTCATAGTATTTGTTTCCTTATTATAACCTACTAAATTAGTTGAGTTGGGGGGGAGATGAGGTTATTTTCAATACTTCCCTCTTTATACTCCCCCCCAAAATCATTAATAGGAGGGCCCCCTTGTTTTGAAAAAAGGGAAAAATAATATTGTTTCCCAACTCAAACAACAACCATTTCATATAGGATAAAGGCCATAATTGAACTCCTGAGAACCAGAAATCCAGAAGCGTACAGATTTCAGTTTGTTAACTGATTTCTGCTATCAACTAAATTCAATGTGAAATCAACCAGCATTGAAATCGACTGACAGGCTGAAACCAATGGCTGATTTCTACAATTGTTGATTTCTTAAAGAAATCAACTAAAGTATGTAACGGACAGCAATTAACAAAATTTCTATCTTGAGTCAAAAGATGAATAAACAGGATATGATGATGTCAGAAGATATTCATCAGAACTGGAGATCAGGGGCTTCCCTGCAGTATTCCTCTTTCAATGAATGCAGAAAATTTTCCATTCTGATCTTTGATATCAGGTAGCTTCAATCAGGAAAGACAGGCCACCTTAATTAATTAAATAGGCAAGGGATGGAAACTAGCCTTGCTCTTACGATAGGTAGTAGTAAAAAAAGCCTTACTCGCTTACTATAATTTTATTGTTAAAAAAGTCCCCCAAAATAATGTTTACTCTGCGGGCCTATCCTACTGAGTCATCACACTGGGGTCTGATGCTTTCCCTGTATTAATGAAACTAACATAGGAATGTTAGAGATCCGAAGGGCAAGGTTAAGATAGCAATAATTAAGCAGCAAGTCTTCACACCTGATCAGGTGAATGTAGACAGCAAAATAGAAAACTAAGCTACAACACCACAGTCTAGCTGTTCTTCAGTCTTCGTGAGGTACAACAAAGAATAATGAAACTGTAGTTTGCCTACCATACAATATTGAGCTCCAATAATTTATTTTGGGTAATTGAAAAGGGAGTAGCCAGTAATATGATGCTTTGAACATTCGTTCAAGTGGTGCTAAGGCTGAAATTGAGGATGAGTTCTTTACTTTTATGTTAAAATAATTTATTCCCCCATCAAAGTGAAAATTAAATGCACTTTAGAATGATTACACAAAAAGTGTATGGAATAGTTGCTTACACAAACCATTAAAAAAACAAACAAAATTCTTTTATGCACTAAGAGGAAGGGGGCAATGATGGAAGGGGCATTTCAAGTAGCTAGTTAGATATCACAGATTGTGTCCACTGAGAAGAAATTTCAATATTATCTAATCATCAATTGGAAAGCATATAGGCTAGGACTTCTCAAAGTCCTCTCAAAGAGTTGCAAGCTTGCTTTTCCTGATGGTAGGGAACATGTGTCCATGACAAATGTTTTTCATTAGTACTTGTTTGAATAGTAATTCAACCTTTCAAATATAACAAATTCAGAAATAATTCTTTTCATACTAAAAGGGTAGTAGCGCCGACGATAATAAAGAACAAAACAATTCATTTTAGGCAAATTCTACCGTCAACATCAAATAATGTAGCATCAATCTAGATTGAAGATTTCGAATATTTCAACATACCTTGGATGGTTGTATATCTCAGAGAGATGTTATACTGATTTGATTTGGCCTAATTGAAGATTCTAGGCTAAACTAAGAAGAAGATTGAAGATTAGTCATATTTCAACAAATTAAATTTGGATTTGACATTTTCTTTATTTTATTAGTGATATTTTGTATTTTATTTTTTGCATCATTCCATGTTTCAAGATTTTAATGTAGGGAGGTCTTTCATATAAAGGCATCCCTTATGAAGAAGACATTGAAAAAATATTATGAAAGTATAATATTTTGATTCGTAAGTCGATATCCTAAATAAGGATCGAGACCTTTGGTGATCATCTCTAAGGGCCTGTTTGGCAATAAGATTAATTTGGTCTTGCCGTAAAATTTATAGTCTTGCCATAAAATTTAGTCTTGCCATAAAATGTATAGTCTTGCCTTGATATATGTGTATGATGAAAAATAAAGTTAGTTGTATTAATAATTGTGTAGGACATGAAATAAAGTTGATTGATATAATGAAAATAATATAAGATATGAAATAAAATGAGTTTTTTTATATTGAAAGTTGTGTATAATATTATAAAAATTAATTTAATAATATTTTTTTTAAATTTTATAATGAATGAACTAGTTTGATTTTTGGCATAATCAAAATGGTATGAGGACTAAACAGACCCTAAGGCTCTAGAATTAATAGAAAAAAACTCCTTTAAAATGTTTCCACATGCCATCCTTATCATGCACCTATTAACCACAGATCAACTTCAAGGTCTAACCAATTCCATGCCACCTAATTCGCCTGTAACGCAATAACTGAGTGAATCGACATTTGAGCAAGATATTCGACTATTATATTGCAAGTCTAGCAAGTCCTAACTAATGCTCAACAATTGAGATCTCCTTCTTTATGAGCAAGTATAATTCTTTCTGACAACTAAATTCCGATTAACCAAGACAGAAGAAATCATCAAGATTAGTAGATTTAGCTTTACTCGAGGGTATGAAAATTAAATATGATGCTATAGGATTTGATTTTGAAAGTTCTATTTAATATCTATACATTAAGTCAGATATAACTAAGCCAAATTAACTAAATTTAATTTGGTCAACTTTAATTTACCATCTATCCCATTTAATTTAAATTTAAATTGGTCTAATATGCAAAATTTAAAATTTCTTAATTGTAATTAATTTGTATAAAATTGCTGATTTCAAATTAAGACATCCTCTTAACATCCCGCATCAAGGAGTGACATTAGCCAAACTTTATCTTAAGGACATCACAACAACATTCTTCAGTGACTTATATTGTCTAATAAACTGCAACAAAAAGGAAGTAACAAATGATCATGTCATTGGAAAATGTTATTCTCAGTGCTTATAATAAAATCACCATCTACCTATAACAAAATTGTAGAAAGAAGACATCCTTAAATGTTACTGAGAAGTTAAACGTAAGTACTTGGATGGAGGAAAAAAATGATACATCAATTGCACTTACCTCTCGAAAAAGAGCTCTGATTTCTTTCAAATCCTTTTCATTCAGATCGAGAAATATCTGCATATTAATGACTTTGGCAATATAAGATTATGAAATTTTAAAAGGGAAATGCTATGTAACCCAAAACATTTTTTTATAAACATTAAAACCAAATTCACCACACAAGCAAAAATAACTTTTTTTTACCTATATGGCTTCATTTCCACATAAGAATCATAGTTGGCTTCATTGCTTTTGATCATTTACTAGGGCAATGTAGCATTACACATTTTAAAATAGCATTACAGCTTAGGTTCTTGAGAAAAAGTAACAACAAATTGGTTTCCTTGTGCAATCATAACTTGTCAAAGTTCAAGAAATAATAATAGGAGATTGGAATTGTGACATCCAAGAATCTAATTTGAAGTTAAAAGAAATTGAAACAAAATCTGATTTGAGATTTAAAAATTTAAGCTGATTTGGACCCAAAACGAATGAATTTGGATCTAAACATAAAGATTTTGGACCTATTTATAAGGATATAAAAGTTGGGGAACTAAATTATAATTTTTCTTAAAAAAGTACTTTTTGGCCTCCAGGTAACCGGGACGTCACAGGTAGTATCAGAGCGGTAGCAACCCTATACGGAAAGTGTGGGTAGTCATAATGGGTTGCAGTCACTAATCACTATGTATTTATAAATTGATGTGCACTAATAATAAATAATTGTGAAATAAAAACGTGGTTGAATTTATTAAGAAATTTTAGAAAGTGAAAAGTTAGGTATTGGTTAAGAGAATTATTTATTTGGAAGCCAAAAGTGAAAACTAGATATGACTATTTACTAATAATTTGTATGATTGATGAATTAGAAACAAAAGAAAATATTGAGATGACAGATAAAAATTTAATGTTGGTGGAGAAATATAAGACCAAATTTGAAGAAAGAACTCGACAGGAAGGGAAAGAACAATTGACAGAGAACAAGAAATGTCGAATGTATATTAAAAGTTTACCTGCACCAATGCAGGATATATTAAAAGCACAACAGTATACAGAGTTTGATAAATTAATAGATGATTCAGAAATTATAGCATCAAATCTACTTGTAAGTAAAGTAAGAGAATGTCTTAGAAGTCGAAGAGTGATAATTAAGATGTAATATGTGATGTTTTTGTTAATATGTAATACAAATGATATTTTGGTTATATAAATGAGTATAAATGATGTGAATTAATGATATTTTGATTATATAAATGATTTTGATTATTGCTGATTTACATTTCTTATGTTAGGCAGAAAATCAAGTAAGAAATAAAAAGTATAATGATGTGAACTTAATTTATTTTTGAGTTGTTTACTAACGTAGAAGACAAATTATGATTTTGGATTTGGATCAACCAAATGGAGTTACTCAGATGTTTTAATATTTGTTAATGAATTCAAAAAGGTATTTCTTGTTGTCTTTATGCCCCTGCTTTTGTTTAAGTTATATGATATTGGTAACTTACCAAATTTAAAGGTAGTTCTCAAGATGTGTAAACAATTTGCTTAATTTGGGAATGATTGTATGTCACTTCTTCATTTATGAAGTATTGAAGATGCCAAGAATCTTATATATATGTGCTGATATAAGAGGCATTTGAGACATATCTCAAGAATAAAAGATGAACAAGAATAAGTTAAACTGTGTAATAAAACTCAGGGGCAATAAATTTCGGGGACGAAATTTCTATATGGTGGGGAGAATTGTGACATCCAAAAATCTAATTTGAAGTTAAAAGAAACTGAAACAGAATTTGATTTGAGGTTTAAAAAATTAAAGCTAATTTGAACCCAAAATGAATGAATTCGGATCTAAACGTAAAAATTTGGAACCTATTTATAAGGATATAAAAATTGGGGGACTAAATTATAATTTTTCCTAAAAAAAGTAATTTCTGGCGCCGAGATAACTGGGACGTCAACTTATTACTTTATATATCATAAGCAGATGCTCATGAAGTATGAAATTAAAACAAAAATAAACATAAATTTATAGCTTTAAAATAATATATTTATTTGTATTATAATTTATATATTTTCTTATAAAATTTTATTTATAGATATAATATTTAATTTATATTTATTTAAATTCACATTCAAAATTAATATAATTATTAAGCACAGATATGAAAATATCAAAGTGAAGGTCTATAGTATGATTTAACTAGGTCGAAAAAAAAAAAATCAAAACACTAGAGTAGTGCAGTGAAACCAAAGTTAGAGTAACAATTACTTTGTTTAGTGCAAATTATGAAAACAATTTCTATAAAGAAGGAAGAGTTGTAACACCTTGATTGTAATTACTAAAATAAATATATTTACTGTAAATTAAACTCAAACAGTATTTGGCATTTTAATTAACTTAATTATAATATATTTTTATTTTAAAATAAATTAGATTAAAATAAGACAAAAAATCTGAAATAAATAAAAGAGATTTAAATAAGGATAAAGGGTTAAAATGCAAGATAAAAAGAAGTAAAAAAAATTAAATTATAGTTTTTTATCTACTTTGTAGTTGTGAACTGACATGGGCCACATAACACTCTTTTATCTCACCTCCCACATTCTCTCCAATTGATAGCTAATTAGTTAAAAGCTCGCCACTACATCTATATAATTAAGGAAACATAGATAGCAAAATTGTAAACTTTTATTTTAACCAGATTAAGTACATATACAAAACTATATGAAATTAAGAAACAGATATAGATATCTTGATCACTCAAGTCCTAAAATTAATATTTAGATAGGTGCTTCTTTTATGTGTCATTTAAAGTATTACATGAAAAAATACTCCTTTTTCATAAACTTTTTATTATATATACAATCTAAGAACAAGTAGCCAAAATAATGGTAAGCTGTACGTGCCACTCTTTAGAAGGAGATCTTAAGGGCCTGTTTGGCCCTAAAATTATTTTGGTTTGCCCAAGATCAAACTAGTGCTAGATTAAAAATAATAAAAATAACAATAATAATAAATAAATAAATTTTTATTATATTCCATATAAATATAATAAAATTTTATTTTATTTTACATACTCAATTATTGTCAATAAAGCTACAAACTTTATTTCATATTTTAAACCAAAATATTTCATACTTTAAGAATGAAAAATAAAATTAGTAGTTTTATTGAAGATGATGAGTATATGAAATAAAATTAATAAAGAATGTTAGCAAGTCCGAAAACATATTTATTAAACATAGTATAATTTTAGAGAAAAAATAAGAAACATGAAAATAAAAAATTAAATATTTAAGAAAAAATATTAACCAAAGAGAAATAGTTTTAGAAGAATATATAATTATTAAAATAAAAAAGATTTCTAATACATTTGAAACCTTAAAACAATTATAGAGTTTTCAAGGAATATTAAACTAGAGAAAAAAATATTTACCTAGACTAAGATAGCATACTAAACATCTATAAGAAAAAATAAATTACATTAAGAAACAACATAATAGAGACAAAGAAAAGATCATATCTAAATGAAAAATTGACAAATAAAAATATTATTAAACAAAAAAAAAAAAAAGAGAAAATAAATATCTAAAAATATTAGCTAATAAAATGTCAAAAACTATAATTCTTAAATCAGAAGACAAATTAATACTCTGTATCGAAGTTAGTAATCTCTATTAGACAGAAGTAATTAGTAACAGACACAAGAAGTCAGCTCTACTTCAGAAAGACATCTTTTAAAATAATGAGGCTCTACTTCAGAAAGGCATCTGCCAACAATTCCAGCAGAAGCACTACTAGAGTGTCTACTTTACAAAGAAGGCATCAAATAAAGGCATCTTTTAAAATAAAGAGAATCAACTTTATATAATGCATGCATGTAAATATTCAATAAAAATTCTATAAATAATAATAATAATAATAATAATAATAATAATAATGCTACTCATGCCAGATACATGACAATGCTATTCACTAATCACCTAACCCACTTCACTTGACATCATCATGGTCACTTGAAAGTTGAAGAACAAACATGATCGACCAGTCTAGCTTTCAATAAAACCCTAATCAAACTATTATGAAAAATCCTAGCACAAAATAAGCGTGAAAGACAATAAATTGTAGGAGGGATTATGAGCTTACCGTACAACCTACAAAACAACAATGAAGATAACCCTAAATTCTTTGGAAGTCAGAGTTGAAGCAGTGCTTCCTCTTGAAGTCAAGCTACCATCACTTCGTATTGCTATTTAGAATAATCTCACGAAAGAGCAAAACACTTTTTCGAGGCTTGCTATATTGAATGCGCTAGATGAAATGCAACTCTAAGCGCAACAAAATTTTAAAAGTTACATGGTCAGATTGGCAAGAGCACATGATCACTTAGTCCGTCCACACATGTTCAACCAAGCAGCTCTAGGCCTTGTTATGAGATGACCAATCATTTCCCACCGTCTTGTTGGCAGTAAATTTGAGTCAAATTGAAAAGGAACCTTCATTATCGAGAAAGCACGTGTAGGAGGATTCAACATGCTCATTGACCTCAATGGCAAAAGCCATGTTCTCAATTAACTGTAGAAATCTAAAAAAAAATTATGCCTAAGAAAACAATGAAGCATCAGACAAGAGCATGCTAAATCAACAGCATGAGCATTAAGTCCTCTATGCCAATTTTTCTCACTTTTGGCAAGCAAGCTAACAAAAGTTCGACTTTGCAAGCAATACCATGGGATTCAACAAGCCTACAAAGATTGAACCACACAACTTCCACCCAACTACTATACATAAAGATAGGATGTTTGTTTGCATCTTAAAAGTCCAACAAGCTGAGAGGATTGGACAAATCCCACATTAATCCAATAAGATCAAATGGGCTTGACCGATCATAGACTCAACGACTTCGTTTGGTCGAAGTATATTTTAGGGAGATTCTATGTTTTTTTAGATGGAGAGAAATTATTTTAATATTATGATAGAAAATAAAATTATTTTATTATTTTATTACTGATTTTTTTTTATTGAAGTATTTGTAGGATATAAAATAAAATTAAGTTTTAAGGTTGAAGTTTGTGTAAGAAGAAAAATAGAATTGATTTTTAATATTTAAATTTATACATGATGTGAAAAAAATATAAAATATTGATAAAAGCTTTTTTGGAGGAGTATGAGAGGTTTTGAGGCACAATGCCAACAAGCCACAATGGTCAAGTCAAGAACACTTTCAATTCACATACTTCAAAGCCGAACATAAAACTTAATGTTTGTAAGTCCATAAATTGAAAGCTGAACATAAAACATCTACTCAACCATCAACCTACAAGTTCTAAAGCCAGGCTAAAGCATGGCAATTTGGAATCCAAAAAGTCCAAAAGGACTGGATAACAAGATTAAAATTGAACATGAGTAAAAGAACATGCAGAATAATAACCCAAGATTGATTAAAACTAGAAATGAGAACAATTTGCAGGGCTTAACATGTAAACTATAGCTGAGTCTAAATCTCCCCAATAGTTCATAAGCTATAAATATATAATAACACTAATAATACAATAATAATGATAACAACAAATAAAAAAAGATGTGTGGGACAACAAACATTGATATTAACATGTGCCATGTTCGTTAGGGGGCAATTGTTTACCTTAAGCTAATAATAATAATAATAATAATCCCAAATAATAGCGACAGAACATCTCCCTCAAATCCCAATTTGTTAATCTTAACTCAAATAAAATTTACCTAATTATTTCATAAATAATATTTAAATCTTAATCAACATAAAACCATTTAATAAACACCTCGAATGTGAACAAGCATTTTCCTAATTACTCTCTCCACCTACCATTTTATGCATATCACATTTTTCTATTAATATTTTATCTTCCATATTAGCCACCTTAGTCTCATTTTCACACTCACCAACCCATCATTCATTCCTATATATGCCACCATCTTTACCCCTTGAAAACCATCAAAGTATTAGCTTCCTAATTTGTTCTCAATTCTAAAATCTCTCCACTCAAACCTCCTTGCCTTCACCCATCTCTCCACCATCATTTATAGTTATTTCCACTCTCTCCAACAACATGATTATGGCCCTACCCAAATTGAAGGATCGATGTCGTCGATCAACTTTTAAGGCGAGCTAACACAAACTCACTAAGATCTCCATACTCATCGTTGCCAATCGTAAGCTATCAACCTCTGTTAGCTACAAAGTTGATGCGGGACAGAAAAAGATGTCAGTGATATTTTAAAATTAAAATTAAATTGGATCGTATGATAAATAAGAATTTATCAATTAAAATTAGGGCGTCAATTTAAATTCAATAAATCAGATCCGAGGTTCAGAATTTTAGGACAGATGTCTCACCGTTAAATCAACAGTAATTAACACACGAGAAATTATCGGATCACACAATTAGAGCCAAATAAATAATTCAAGTCAAGCAATAATTTATATAGAAATCAAACAATCGGCTTAATTGAGTTCAGGAAAGAAGTTACCAACGATTTGAATTGGAGAAGAGTCACTGGTTGAGTAATGACGATGCGCGGACAAAGTGCAGACGGGCTCGATCACAAGCAGGCAAGTGAACAGGCGCGGGCGGG
>KZ452966.1:228182-285620 GCA_002786265.1 Apostasia shenzhenica | reverse complement strand
TAATTAAAGTGGATAACTAGGCTATTTTGAGGATTCTCACCAAAGGCTAACCCTACCCTTTCCTTCACCGGAATATCGACCCCTTAACCCGGATCTAGGCTCTGAGAAAACTCAAACATAATTTCATTCATCACAATACTCTTTTTTTTTTTACAATGCAAGGCGACCTCTTTATATAGAGAGATTCCATGTAAAATTTGAAAATACAATACTAAATGCAGAAAATAAAATACCAAATAAATAAAAGCAAATATGGAACTAATTCTATTACAATAAAATAAAATCAGCTCCAAATGTGGTGAGTCTTCAAATCTTCCAGATATGCTCTGAATCAAATCAAATCAAATTTAAATAAAGCTAATATGGAAATCTCTAATAGCTCTAATTAATTTGAATTTGAATTTTGATTTAGCACATGACGTCATCCTAACCATCCGATTCGATGCTAATCTGTGTCCCCACCAAAAGTTTATTATACCCTTTGTTTTCTATCAAAACCTCTATTTCCCTTCCTCTATCGCGCCTCTTGCTTGCGAAGTTAGAATAGTGATGTCATAAATCTCTCGACAATGCCCATTTCAACTATAAGCACAAACTTTGGCCATAGCATTGCTAGTGAGCACAAGTGAGAATTGACCGCGCTTCGGAGTTTATCTCCCAGCACAACCAAACCTCGACAGCCTTCATTACCACCCCCTCAGCATTATTAGTAGCAGAAAAAGGAGAAAAGGTTAGGCCAAGTCCATTAGGACAGGCCATGATCGAACTCCAACAATGAGCAATCTTCCGATTAGCATAATAAAACAATATATATATATGTAATATATATATCTAGGAATACTAAAAATAAAAAAAGAAGTGTTTCCTTGGATGGCTGGATGCTAATGGTAAACTCGCAACTAAGAAAAAAATAAAAGCAAAAAGAGAATATATATATATATATATATGTCCAAAGAAAATTTTAATATTTATCCTTTCATGATTAAAATTGAAACTTCACAAAAGTAAGGATCTAACTTATAGTTGTTGATCCTCAAGCCTTAGTAAAGGCCAAGTACCTCGAAAAATATATCAAATTGAGTATTTTCTCATTATTAAAATTTTCACAATCTAGCTTACAAAACTCAAGTTCCCAAAGGCATTAATAAACATGTCAAATACCAATACAGCTATGCTCCTGCAAACACCTAAATTGTAGGGTGGGATACAATATACATTTTGATAAGCATGTCCGAAAAACACAACCCCTTGAATATGTCCTGTCGTAGTAGTGGTAGCCTCGTGCTTTACTATGTTATTATACTACTAAATTGGGCAATAACCATCTAAATAAATCAATCATGCACTTGTAAGAGAATAAACTATTGGGCTGGGGTCATTAAGGGTTGCATTGATAAACGTGACAAAAATATAATATCTCGAATAACATGATCGATCTCCTATATGACAATTTGGTGGGGACACCACGATCGACCGTCGATTCATTCCTGGCAGAGTTTATCGTCGACGGCCGAGATCTAGCCATGTTGCTTCGATCTGGTTTGATTGACTATTAGGACAGATTGGAAAAGATAGATGCTGCGGATCGCTGACTCGATAGATTGAAAATCTCCTATTTATTCTGATTGATTGGAGATTCCATTTTGGGATGATTTTATTTCTCGCATTTATTTTGTATTAGTTGTTTCTATTTCAATGATCATTATTTTAGGCATGTTATTTAGTATTTCCTCGTTTGTGTGAGGAATTTATTACATTATATATTTTTTCTTTATTAAGTCAGTCTGTATGGAGGCCTATATAAACGTCTCCCTGTCACTCTTATTTTCTTAATGCTGAATAAATCTGATTTGTGTGTCCCTTGGAATTATTTGATTCTGGAATGAATCGATATCCTGGATAGGGAAGGGCTTGGGCCTTGGGTGAAAATTCCTAAACTCCACCCGCTCCAGCTCCTCCCCTCCGGGTTCGATTCCATTCATCTCGTACCTCCAGCATTCACATCGACTTCTCTAACAGTTCCTTTGAAATTCTGCCGTAGCCTATAATACTATAACAGTAAAAAAAGATACATCAAGTACAAAAGGTTCGATCCTCGTCGAGAATCGTGCAAAAATCGAATGAAAGGGACATGCCCCTACGCCACTCTGTGTCATCTAAACAAGAAAAGGAAGTTACAAAATCGGCCGCTCTATTAGCAGCTCTGTATACATGAGATATCCTGTATGCCTTGAAGGCACAAAAAAGGTCGGCGATCTGGGTCGTGGTCTCGTCAGGGGGGTGTCCTCGGGCTACCCGCTGAAGGTCCGCAATAATGACGGCTGAGTCGCCCTCTATCCAAATCCCGTCCGCCGTAGTCGCCCACTCCTGGGCAGCTGTCACCGTAATGAGTGCTCCCCTCGCTTCTGCTGTCAGAGTGGCATGAGTATAGAGCTTGAAACCAGTTGCTACTAGGAAATTCTCTTGATGATCACGAACAACTCCACCTGCGCCTGCCGCACCGTTCTGTTTAACGGAGCCATCAAAGTTTACCTTAATCCATCGTGGGGGTGGGGGATCCCAATGGGATGTAGAGGGGTAACAATAGCCTTCAAGGCTGTTGGGATCCCAGTTCCCCACGTTGGATGAAAGTTGTTCTTGGGCTTCGCTAAAATGAACTAGTGCAGCTATTACTCTTGGCACCGGGAACGGTTTGTTGTGGACCCGACCGTTGCGAGCTCGCCAAGAGTGGTACAATGCAGCCACCGCACGGATGGTCTGAGGGTCAGCTGGATTTTGTTGAACTCGTGCTTGCAGGTTGCTGAGAAAAATGTGCAGAAGGTGGCCATCGCGAGCTTGGGATGTTACAGCAGCAGGAATGACTGTTGTAGCAGCTGCAGAATTAAATTCTGCTGCTGCTACAGCAGATTCAGCTGCTGTTACAGCAGCTGGATGGCTCGCTGCTGCAACAGCAGCAATCACGGAATGAGTTGCTGCTGTGACAGCAGCAGCTGGATTAGCTGCTGCTGTGACAGCTGCTGCTGTGACAGCAGCAGCTTGTGCTGCTGCTGTTGCTGCCGCAGCAGCAGTTTTGGCTGCTGCTGCTGTGCTGCAGCAGCAGTTTTGGCTGCTGCTGCTGCTGTGCCGCAGCAGCAGTTTTAGCTGCTGTTGTAGCTACAGCTGTCGCTGTTGTAGCTGCCCGGGGCAACCCTGTCGAAAGCCACAAGTTGCTGCTATCCATTTGGATTTTTGTCCATTTATCATCAAAGCAAATCTTGGGCTTCAACACAAGCTAACGCCCAACTGCTCCAGGTGTCAGGGAAGCCAAAGTGCTGAAGAATCTTTTGTAAAAAGTCCCACCTCATTCTGTCGTAGGCCTGTTCCATATCAACTTTGACGGACATGTAGCCAGTGGAGGATTCAGAGGAAACTAAATTCTGCATGATCTCCTGTGCTAGCAGGCAGTTGTCAGCAATGCCACGGCCCGGAACAAAGGCCCCTTGCTCCTGAGAGATGAGAGAGCTGAGGACGTCCTTCACTCGATTGATAAGAATTTTTGCAATGACTTTGTAGATAGTGGTGCAGAGGCTAATGGGTCTGAATTGGGAGGGGAGTTCGGCACCCTGCACTTTAGGAATAAGGACCACTAGCGTATTCTTCCAACGCTTTGGCATGGACCCATAACTGAAGAAATGATGAACAACAGTCAAGACATCTGAGCTGGTAGCACTCCAGTAGCCCTTAAGGAACGAGCCTATTATGCCATCGATGCCAGGGGCCTTGTTGTTGCCAAGAGAGTTGATAGCAGCTACAATCTCCTCATTGCTGACAGGTGAGCCGATTTTGAGAGCATCATCTTGAGAAATCGTAGCTCTGGGTGGGGGAATGTTCAGCTCAGACAGAGGGGCAATGGGGGGCCTCCATTTTGAGGAGAAGTGGTTAACCAAAGCAGCTTGGATCCCTTCTTTGTCTGTGATTTCCTCACCATCTTGCCCAACTAAGCGATGGATGTGGTTGGTACGCTTCCGGCAAGTCGCAGCTTTATGGAAAAAGGAAGAGTTACGATCCCCACACTTGGCCCACTTCACTTTGGCTCTTTGTAGCCACCAAGTCTCCATTCTGCTAAGTATGGTGTTGTAATCTGCAATCAACTGTAAAAGGCAATCCAACTCACTGTCATTCAGGCCAGTGCCGACAGACTCCCTAAGTTGAAGCTCTGCAATTCTGCTCTCAAGATCTTTGGCTCTGGCGTGGATATCCCCAAACTTCTCCTGACTCCAAATCTTAAGGGCGCGAAGTGTGCGGGCAAACTTGTGGTTGAGAATGGCGGGCGGGCTACCATGAGCAGGTTTATGCCATTCCCTAACCACAATATCCTTGGAACCCTCTTTGTCAAGCCAGACATCTTCAAATTTCAGGATGCCGCCCTGCGGTTTAAACTCCAAGTTTCTATCTTGAACCAGAAGCGGGCAATGATCTGACCCAATTCTGGTAAGGTGAGTAACAGCAGAGCCCGGGAGAGCAGATAAAGCCGCTGAGTTGAAGCAGACTCTGTCTAATCTAACCCACATACGAGCTTTCCCCTTCTTGTTGTTGCACCAACTATAACGCTGACCCCCATTCCAGCCATCATGAAGATCGTTATTGGCTAGGAAGCCGACAAAATCATTGTGGGCCTCCGTAGGGATGAAAGGCTTGCCTCCTCGCTTGTCTTCTTGCGAAAGGATACAGTTGAAGTCACCTCCCACAATGGCTGGAGTTTCTGCATCCAGCAATGGGGAAATGCTATTTGGTAAAATCGAATACTCTGGAACGTTCTGCTCGCTTGTGATTTGCTTGAACTTGCTCCGCCTGTGCGACCTTTCATTATTGAGTGATTTTCAATTACTGCTGCTTAAATATTGTGAGACCCTTAATCCTATTCCCCGTTTCTGATTTATTGAAAACTGGATTGCGCCCTAATCTGAATTGGTAATTTCTCAATTACCTTCGATCTAATTTATTTAAGCTTTTAAGAGTAATTGGTTTTGGCAGGCTTAATTAATTTCTCAGTCATCACAAAATTATTCTCTGATATTTAACATTATTTTGTGAATAATCTGCTTTATAATATTGTTGATCTCTAAACTGCATCATCATTCATCCGTCCCGCATCACAATTAAAAGGAATCATGCTTTTGCAAGGGCCTAAACTGCAAAAATAAGGAATTACATCAATAAAGATGCCGAGGTATAGAACTTCTCGAACATGTCTCGGTGTGTTAACTATTGTAGTGAAAGGCATGTATCTTGCTATGGTAATACTCTATCAAACTGAGCAATACTCATTCAAACTAACCATCATACCTAGGGATTATAACTTCATAAACAATAATAACTTTGATTAAATTGCAGTACATTTCAATCTTTGTGATGCTTAAACCGATAAGGTGCATGCCCTCTGTCCTGCATTTCTAGATGGGATGAATAAGGACTTGGCTAACAGTTGCGATTTCGATTATGACTGAATCCCTTGACATAAAATTATTAGTCAATGAAAATTCTGAACTAAATTGGGTTTTTCGCATAAGGCATGCTATACAGGAAACTTAAATCTTATCCACCCTGATTCACTAGAATGTCCTCAGTCGATAGAACTCATGGCTCTTAATGAGTCAATCTGTAGCCATAATCGTAAAGGCTTAGGTGAGCGAGGTTCACCTAGTAAATTCTTGAATGATGGAACCATAAAATCTTGAGAGTTTACCAATGCCTCCCGATCAATTCAACAATAAAAAACAACCTAAGCTATTGACTAAATAAATACTGACATTTGACTCCTTTAATTGAAAGTTCTCTTCTCAATGGGAATAAGTAATTAACTATATGGGCTTACACTTATGAGAAACTTTTATACCAAAATCTATAACTTTAAAGGTGACTTCTTTAAGGTAAAATCTAGTAACTAATCTACTTCCTGGGGATGTAATTGACTACATATGCATTTTAACTCACTGCATTTTCAAAGCTAACAAGTTCGTTATGAGAATTATCTTGATGCATTATGTCATAAATTTGATTCCTAGATGTTTATTTCATTCAATTTCAATGGAAAGAGGGGGATAAGCAAAATGAAGAGGACATGACAGATTATACATGAAATTAGGTTAAATTTCAAATCAATATTTACTACATAAGCAACAAGAACTATATTAAACATCAACAAAGAAGATCATGAAACAACTAGCAGCTGCTTGTTTGAATCTCCAAATAAGATTAAGAGAAATTCAAAGTACCAAAGGAATGGTAAATGATGTAATAGCGGGTTGCCCTGTGTGAGTGTCGCAATATATCCATCTGTATGTAAAGATTTAGTAGAGTTCTACTGAATTTATAGCTTCACTATGCCGGGCAAAATTAGTACGAAAAATTATTACAAAATACCTGCTGCCTACGCTTCATAGGGAGCTCCGTCAGAACATCAGCCTTTAGCCTACGAATCATAACAGTTGCTTTCATCAGACTATGCAGCTCATCGTGATTGCTGGCACCTTGATATAATCCAAAAACACCCTGTAAAATAATATTAATATCACAATTTTTGTGCCAAAGTTTTACACAGTTAAGTTTGCATATACGTCCTAGCTTAAAGATAAACACTCACGCCCTTGCAATATCGATTACCATACTCATGCACGCTTCTGTAAACCTCAGGATGCAGGGCTTCAAGCTGTGTTTGGATCAAAACAGTATCAAGATACAAAGCTGAAAATTACAAGTATACTATCCAGAGGTTGAACATACACGCTCAAAATGAACAATAAGAACTATACCTGTTTGAATAACTCAATAGGCCGTGATAATGCAGGTGTCCCACTCAGCAGAATTGCATACGGAGCTTTCTACAGTTAGAATAACTTGCTTTGCATTAGCCTTATAATAAGAATTGTCATGGTACTCTCATCTATCTAAATTTAAATGTCACATATGTCATTTTAATGGAGAAAAGCAATGGTCCTTGATATCTAAAATGAGCCAAAAAAATCTTCTAACACATAACAAGAAACAATAACAGGCAAAAAGAGGTAGTAGGTGCATGTGGACCATATAGTCACTACAAAGCTAAACAAATTTAAAATATGACTGTATTCTTCCTTATATTATGACATAACTTGAAATCCACCATATTTTGGTTATTCCCTGTACTCATTTGCTAATGAACAAACACGTCAATTATTTCAGCCATGTTTTCTTCAATATAATATTCTGTAACATAACTTAAAATTTGCTACATTGCTACAACGGGGGCATCTTTAGGATTGACATTTTAGTCCAAAACGTACGCCAAAATACTTTTGAGAGAATACAACAACAACAACTAAGCCCTAATCCCACTAGGTGGAGTCGGCTACATAAATCTTTTGTTTTCATTGTGCTCTATCAGTTACCAAAGTCTTATCTAAATCTAAGGATCTGTTTGTTTGTAAGGTTAAATTTAAGAAGGTTAAAATTAAATTTGAATAGAAATATTTTTTATTAAAAGTTGTGAATGATGTGAAATAAAGTTAGTTATTATGTTAAGATATGTGAGGAATGTGATATAAAGTTAGTTATTATATTTGAATATGTCAGCAATGTGATATAAGTTAGTTATTATTTTAATATTAAATTTTATATGTGATGTGATATGCCAGGTTAAAATTAAACCAAGTTAATTCTAAACTTAAAACCAAACGGAGCCTAATAACCAAAATCACTCCTTATAGTTTCTTGCCATGTCTTCTTTGGTCTCCATCTCCTCTTTGTACATTGGCAAAATCTAATAACTCAATTTTTCTAACTGGAGCTTCAATCGGCCTACGATTTATATATCCAAACCACCTAAGCCGACTTTCTCTAAGTTTATCCTCAATTGGTGTAACACCAACTTTCTTTTGGATATACTCATTTCTCATTCTATCCTTTCGTGTATATTCACACGTTCACCTTAACATCATTTCTGCAATATTTATTTTATTTGTATATTTTCTCTTTGCAGACTAGCATTCAGCACCATATATCATCGCTAGTCTTACTACAGTTTTATAAAATTTACCCTTGATTCTGAATAAGATTTTTTTATCACACAACACACAAGAAGCATTTCTCCATTTTACCCATCCTGCTTGAATCCTGTTAATAACGTTATTATCTATTTCACCATCATTTTGTATAATTGATCCAACGTATCTAAAGCGCTCACTCCTTTGAGAGAATGACGCAAATTATTTATTTTATTCTGTTACACATGGAAATGGGCTATTTGATTAAGCCTACACGATCCTTCTTTTTTTTCGACATTTCTTTTGTTAATTTAAGTTTTGGTTAGAATGACCGAGTCCAATCTAGTTTGACTACTCAAATCTCCCTAAGTATTCAATTAGCTATGGTTATTTTATTTATTATTTATTGATTCATTAGGTTTTCTTGTGTAGTCTCATGTCATCCATTTAGAGTTGTGACATTGGTACATTTTGTTTATTCATAATCAGTTTATTTAATAAACCTATTTGATATTTTTTTTTTTAAATTCAATTTAGATTAGAATGGGTTAAGTCCAATCTAATTATGACTAACTGAGTCTATTTAAGTAAATGAGGCATGGCTATTTTATTGATTTATCAATGTATTTATTATTAATTAGGTTTTCTTCTCTAGCCTTGTGACATCTATTTAAGGTTATGCATAAAATGCTTTCCTATGTACAGAGATTACAACATATAAATAAAGAATAATCAAATGAATTGTATACAATTACCCTTTTGGTTCATGGAGTTGAATCAATTTATATCCCAAAAGAAAATAGTGCCTAAGGTAAAAAATTGCACGCCTCTAACTTTGTTTTTGTTGGTTTCAAAATTCCCAAACGAAAAGCACATCTAGGCTCCTAAGGCAAACCAAATGTTCACACAGGTTGAAAATGCTCCATGGTGATCCTTTCTCATCATCAAAATGGTCCCACCATAAAAAAAAGACCTTTTCAAAGAATTTTATCAGGAATCTTTATTAATTGCAATAATATATTTATTATTTTTTATTGGTGTTATAAAGTGTCCATTCTGTCTCTCTATTCGTTTCTCTTTAAATGTTTCCTTTCTCACTCTCCCCATAACACGTACTCAACAGCTTGTCGCGGCCTCCAACTGCAGCTTTTGCCCTCCTTCCTCTCTTTTCTCCCTCCCACTCTCCCAGTATCTCTCTCCACGTCTCCCTCTCTATCCCTCTCCAACGACCTTGTATCTCTCTCCCTTTCTCCCTCGCTGTCCCTCTCCTTTGACCCTGTATCTCTCTCCCTTTCTCCCTCGCTGACCCTCTCCTTTACCTCTCACCCTCTATTATTTGAGAATGAGAAGGAGCTTACTCGTGTAGTCTATTCTTTTATCATTAAATGAGAACAATAACAATGAAGTTGTAGTTGTAGAGCATATTTAGATGGGCATAGCGATATGATTAAGCATTCACCAACATTTCTCAAATTCTACCAATGAAATAGCACATGAATTCTTCATTTAAAGTTGTGTTTCCCGCATATGTGCAAAGCTCTTCCCCCCTTTCCATGAAGGTAGGATAATCTAGAGATTATAAAGACCACTATTAACAATATGGCCAAGGCTATCACCATATCAATTTAAGAGATTTTAGTGATACTCCGCCAAATAAAATATCCAACAATCATTTGTACCCTAGCAATGGCTTAATCAACGATCATGACTCCCACCACCTATGACGGCTCTTCAGTCATGACTCCACCACCGACTACACCAGTACCATCGTCAATAGCATATACACCTCTAACAACACGTTAACGAATGGTTGCTCCACCACCAGTCATTGTTCCAATGCCAGCTATACCAATTCCTTCTATGGATCCATATCCTCCTTGGTCATATTATAGTGGATAGGCACATACTTTGGTAGGAGGATCATTTCTAGAAGTGGAAGCTAATTCCCACACCTTTCCTCTTGCATTGTAAGTTGCTATCGTCATCCCCTTCCATCCAAACATTGTCACTGCAGTACATCCTGCAAACATCAAAATTCCAAAGTTGGATGACTACAAAAGTCTAGTCCCAAGAAACATGTGCAGCGGTTCAACTCTGCTATGTTATTTGTAGCCCTCTCATTAACACCCAAAGCATTGTCGTTTTTTCATTGCATACATAGCACAACACTCCACTGGTTCTTATCATGGCAAATCACTTTAACATAAACTTCATAAGGATAACCAAACTTCCTTTAAAATGGACCCAGCTCAACCAATCATTCAATGATGCATGGTCCAATGCCGCTCAAGAATGCTTGACTTCTACGAGATAACTTTTACAACCCTAAAGCTTTGTTTGGTAATAAGAAACAAAAAAATTTGGTTAGAATTTTTAGTCATTTTTGAAAAATGTGTATGATGTGAAATAAAGTAAGTTGGTTATATTAAAAATTATGTAAGATGTGAAATAAAGTTGATTGATTTATTGAGAATTGTGTTGGATGTGAAATAAAGTGATTGTTTAATGTTGAAATTTGTGTAAGATGAGATATAAAATAATTTTTTAAGTTTTTTTAAAATAAATTTAAGATTTTGGTCATGGCTAATTTTAGCCATGATTTTTAGCCCATTGCTAAACAGGGCCTAATAGCTAAATTCAATTAAGTCCAACACATCATTACAAAACTTCCAAGGACAAGCTAATATCTCTTCGAGGTCGAGGCACACAATTGAACGGTCGAGTGGATATCGACTAAGCCTTCTAAGGAAAACCTAGACAAATTCGAATGCTGAAACCCAAAAATTATCAGGCTTGAGCCTCTCAAACACAGGATTTATTGGTTGTCTTATTTTTGAAGTGCAAAAGAGTACCCTTCCTCAAAATTTTATTGTGATATAATTTTAAAAGTTGAAAATTTCTTATCGAGAAAGCCAATATTTGTAGGATTTGAAGCCTAGTACTATCTCAGAGTATTCTTTTCATCCTTTTCTAAATGATAGTTTATGATAAACTCAATGAATTAATAACATGCCAACAAAAACTATTTCCAAGTCAATTCAATATAACCGCAGTCTTCTACTTGAGTTACTTATCAAAATTTAACATATTTTTGGTAATACATTCTAGTTACTTATTAAGAAAACTTTACTAATATACAATTGTTTTAGAAAAGTTAATTCCATTACTACATAACAAACATAAACACAAAATTTAACATTGTGCCAAATAACTTACAAAGCCAAGCGAGAGGCAAAAACAAATTTGTCTAATAAGTACAAAAAGTTCCTTCTCTCCTACACTACAAGTACAAGTTAAATCCAGATATTTAACAAGTAAATAATTACAAAAGAGTTCCTAAAAACTGTCAACCTCTTCACCCTTTTCTTCAACCATGGAGCATAAAACTCGAAGGATAAATGATTGGAACATGTCAAAATAAAGCTTCTTGAAGCAATTTTTCATGGTGACCATAGAATTGAAGGCATCTAATAGTTACATATATTCTATTGGCACGACTCCTCGAGAAATTAAAGCTAAAGCCAAGCACTCTGAAGAGCAACAAACACATTCCTTCAAAGAGTTCAATACTCGAAGAAAATCTAAAAATCAATCGTAGATAAAGTCTTAGCTGTCACGACACTATTTTCAACTTTAGGTATAACCATTTCAATCTCTTGGCAAAATTTGTTTTTCACATTCAATTTTTGAGGACTCTAGAGCCTTATTCTCCTCTTCATTAGAAGATACCTTACTCTCCAAAGATACGGTCTTTTGTCTCATTAAAAAGATTTTATATGATTTATCATCAACAAAGGGTCTTTTCTTTCTTCTTTTTGAAAAACTGGCCTAGGTTTATCTAGTAAGTAAAGGCGCAAAAGTACATCAAGCATAGTAATTCTATAAATGGCTAAAAAATTCCTTGGGGAGGGGTATTCCCCTTCCCCGAGTAAAATCTTCAAAACAAGTTACATGTGCCAAAAAAATCAGTAGCATAATTAGCATTCCAATCTATATAAGAAATTGTGCAAAAAGAAAAACAAATAAGAAGATTTAGGATGTCTTGGGCCATGGTATTAATCTCTGAGTGGCCTTTTTGCTGGTAGTGCTGTAGGCCATTGAGGTCCAACAATATCAGCAATAGCTCCTTTGAGTCACTTTTTAGCCAGATCCCCTTAGAATGCTAAATTCTGTCATCGTTTCCTTTAAGCCCCTCCAAGCTGCCCTCATCTTTAGACCTACATCAGTGGTAAACCTTATACCTCGACTCTGAATGACTTGTTTGAATGAGTACCTCAAAAGATATCTTGCCCAATAGCTATATTTATAGATTGAATCATCCACCACATTAACCTTTAGCCATAAAGTTCAGGGAATTTAGAAATTTTCAAAGATGAGGGTTGGCTCGAGTGGCTTGTTACATTCCAGTGAGCTCTAGATAGGTGGTCAAGCAGCTCTGCTAAAGGCATGATAGTGTTGAGCAATCATATGGCTACGACTATAGGTGTAGGAATTGGTTCAACATGTACCTTGGCATTTCATGCGCCCTAGCAAAAATAGAGCCAGATCACCTCTATACTTACTTTTAACTCCTTTTTGTTGGCTTTGGTCGTCTTGGCTGTGATGTTGAATTTCTAACCCCAGGTAGAGCATAGAAGGGTGATGTGTGTCTTGGTGAAGATGTTCCTCACCCTTACAGATTTTGCATTCATAACTGATTTGTTGGATGATCGTTTCCACTTGACAAATCCAAGGACAATTGCTGATTTAGCAAGCTCTCTTCTTTGTATCCATGTTCTGGTTGGAATGACATCCCTGACCATTCTCCATATAAATGTCTGAATTCCTGGTTGGGCAACGGTACTCAAGCTCCATGCAGTAGATATCCCCCAGTTGCCTAGTTCAAATTGATTTGTGTCTATGGGGATTTTAGTGGATTCAGTTTCAACCCATACAAATTTATCACCATCATGTTGGCTAAGTCTTTTGATGGAAAGGATTTTTTCCCTAGGCTCAGGTCCAAAGATTTGGATTCCCAGTCCCTGTTGCATTAGCACAGCTATAGTTGTGAACTGTACAATAGCATCTATACTGATGAGAGTTGGCTATCTATTCAAAGAAATCATGCTGAACCATCCATTCTTGCTAGAGATCATATAAAACATAACTTGAGCATCCCTCGTCAATCTACCATATCATTTTATATCGAACAATCTCTCATCCCATACAAAACAGTCTTCATATCAAGTAATTTCTATTTCTAGTTTGAAAAGAGCACCTAATCCCCCATAGTTAACTATAAAGCTAGGTTGCCAAATGCAATCCCCTTTTCAAAGATGCATGTTTAGCCACAATGTGCCTTCACCTTTACTTAAAGTTATGTATCTCTCATCCTCCATGTTTCTTTAGTTCACACACCTCATGTCATGCCATATAATATGCTGATCTCTTCATGGCATCTCCAGTCCATAGACAAGTCCTAATGATTTTCTCAATTTCATATACCATATTATTGGGACTATAAATGTAAGATACAACATAAACAAGCAAAGAGGTGAGAACACTATTGATGATGAGTACAAATCAGCTACCATGTATAGCCATCTCAAACCCAATTTGTTGATCCTTTGCCTAATTTTTGCAAGGATAGCAATGAAATCTTTTTTTTTTTAAGGTTCCTTAACTCTATGGGGGATCCCTAGATATGCCTAGGTAATGTCTTCCTGAATGCCCAGTCCTCTCTTGATAATTGTCTCTCTATTCCTCATTGTTTAGGAGCAAAACATAATGTTTTAGCCCAATAATTGGCATCATTTAGCTTTAGCCTAATGTTTTGCAATAAACAACAACAACCAAGCCTTAATCCCACTAGGTAGGGTCGGCTACATGAATCCTTTATTCCCATTGCGCTCTATCAATTAACAAATTCTTATTTAAGTCTAAGTAACTAGATCACTTCTTATAGTTTCTTATCATGTCTTCTTTGGTCTCCCTCTTCCACTTTGTACATAAGCAAAATCTAATAACTCGATTTTTCTAACTGGAGCTTCAATCAGCCTACAATTTATATGTCCAAACTATCTAAGCCGACTTTCTCTAAGTTTATCTTCAATTGGTGCAACACTAACTTTCTTTCGGATATACTTCCTTCTTATTATATTTTTTTGTGTATATCCACACATCCACCTTAGCATCCTTATTTTTACAACATTTACTTTATTTGTATGTTTTTTCTTTACAGGCCAGCATTCAGCACCATATATCATCGTTGGTTTTACTACAATTTTATATAATTTACCCTTAAGTCTGGATGAAATTTTTCTATCGCACAACATACCAGAAGCATTTCTCTATTTTACCCATCTTGCTTGAATCCTGCTAATGATGTCATTATATATTTCACCATCATATTAAATGATTGACCACCAAGTTATCTAAAGCGTTGACTCTTTTTGATAATTTGATCATCAATTGTCACATCTCTAATATAATTTTTTTTTTCTTGACTAAATATGCATTTCATATATTCAGTTTTTGATTTACTGAGATGAAACCTTTAGATTCTTGAGCATTCTTCTAAAGCTCGAGTTTCGCTTTAGCTCCCTCTTTAGTTCTCTCAACAAGAACAATATCATCTGCAAAAAATATATACCAAGATATCTCATCTTGAATATGTTCAGTCAAGACTTCCATAATCAAAACAAAAAGATACAGACTTAAAGTTGAGCCTTGGTATAATTCAACTGCAATAGAAAAATCTTTGGTCAAACCTCTTTGTATTCGAACACAGATAATGACTCTTTTATACATGTCTTTAATAACTTAAATATAAGCAGTGCAAATTTCATTATTTTTTAAAACTCTCTAACGTAACTAAGATATTAAACAATTTCACCTAAAGCTAACTCTCAACCTTTCTTTCACTGGAATATCAACCCTTAATTAAAATCTAAACTTCGAGAAAACTCAAACATCATTTTATTAATCATCAATTAATCCATTACAATGGAAAGCAACAAATATATATAAAGATCTCATAATAAAATTAAAAAATACAGTAGTAAATACTGAAAATAAACGTACCAAATAAATCTAAAATAATTATAGATGTAATTTTATTATAATAAAATAAAATCAACTTAAAATCTAGTGGATCTTCAAATTTTCCAAATCAGCTTTGCATTTGTATCAAATCAAATTTGGATACTACTAATATGAAAAACTGTAATTAATTTTAATCAATTTAGATTCGAATTCTAATTTAGAAACTTGATATCATCCTGGTCATCGAATTCAATGTTAATTTGTGTCCCCACTAAAGGGCCTCGATATAACCCCACATGCCAATCTACCTCTAAGGCGAATTTGATGAAGTCAGCCCACCTTAATCACTCTAAATCCTCGTCTAACACCTCAGTTCTCTAAGCCCCGTTGGCAACGAAAAAAGTGATCTTCCTACCAAAAATCTTCCAAATCAGAACAAATCTCCATTCCTTAGATGCATACTCCACTTTGTCTATGTAAAGAATAACTATCTCAACTTTCTATTAGTTGCCCTGCTTAAGTAATTATGACAATGTTTTCATTACTGCTTCTGCTAGCAAAAGGATTCTTCCCAATTACAGCTAACGCAAAATCATTGCATTGCTTCCTATATACCACGTAGGCATAGGAAAAGAATCTAAGCGAAAAGCAGAATTATTGTGAAGGAGAAATTGCATAAACAAGAAGCAAAGTCTAAGAAAAGAGCTACACAATAGAGATAGGGACTTCCCTTCAAAGCTCATTCAGATTTCTATCAATATTCCTGAAGTTCTTCCTAAAAGATTCAATGACCTATTGATCGAATCTACAGAGACAAACTCCTCAAATTGTGAAGGGTGCACAACAAGTGATCAGTTATGTTCATACTACATACCATTCACAAAGAAAAACGTCCATCGTAGATCCTCAAAAGATGAATATACTAAGCAAACAACCATTGAGCTAGAAGTAATTGTCATAATGGGAGTTGGACTCCCATTTCAGCTACCCATCAAACAAATCTATCAAAAACGAGAAGTCCAACTCCAAAAACATTATAAATATGTAGATGAAGGAGATCATACAAGGTGAAAGAAAGGCTAGAACTTTTCGAAGAAATATCTCTAGTTATCACTAAGGGCTCCTGTAAATTGCCTCCGACACTTTTTTTAATACTTCAGGCTATTTTAATTGGTTCTTGACATCGTCATTTAGTTTCCCCTGATCAAATGTCGCATCCAGGTGTTAAATCTCACATTCAAATGTGTTATTTAGCTGAATATTATGTTAAGCAGGTTATTTGAATAATAGAGAAGGAAGTTACATGTTAAATTATTTTATTAAAGATTTCATGGTTTGAAATAACTCAAAGTAGGATTAAAAATTAACTAAAATTGAGTTGAATTTAAAATGAAAAAATTTGGAATTAAGTGTGAGAAATTTTAAGGAACTATTTATAAGGAGGTGAAGCATTTACGACCAAAATGCAATTTCCCATTATAAGGACAAGAATGAAAAGGGGCTGCTTATTCTCTCTCCCTCACTGCTTTAGCTCTCTATTCCATCTCGCTCATGCGCTTAGGCCTGTCAACGAGTCAAATTTGGATCGGGTTAGCATCGACTCGGATCCGACCCGGAAGACATCTGGATCGGATCAAACATCAGATCGTATAGGAGTAGACTCAAATCCGATCTATGACCCGTGATGGATCGAGTTTTCAGATCAAATTTCGAGTTAATCCGAAGCTTATACTTAAATTTTCTTATTTAAACTATTGAATTCCTTAAAAAAATATGAGAACTTTTTATTCGTTTTGAATTTATATAATATGTTATCAAATAATTAATCTTAAATATACATTAAAAGGCCTTCAAGCTTTGGGATTCGAACTAGAGCCTTAAGGCTTCAGGCTTGGACCTAAGAGCCTCGAAGTTCAAGCTTCGAAGTTAGAGCTTCAAAATTTGGCTTTCAGGCCTTAGAATTTGGGCTTCTAACTTTAGCCATCAGCCTTCGGCCTTCGAGCTTCAGGCTTCTGGCGACGGTCTTCATGGTTGCACAAAAAGAGTAAAAGCTTCAGGCTCAGGCCATCACGATTCGAACTTCAGGTATAGTTTCTCAGTATTTGGGGTTCAGACTTCGGGGTTAAGCCTTTGAGCTTTGGGCTTCAGGATTTAAGCTTAGGTCTTTGGTGTTTGGACTTGGGCTTCAGACTTTTAAGCTTTTAAGCTTTTTGCTTTAGGATTTAGGCTTCGACATTGGCCAAACATTGGCCCAACATTAGCCCTTCGGTGTTCGACCATTGTGCTTTGGGGTATAAGATTCTGGATTCGGGCTTCAGGCATTTGGCTTTGGGCTTTGGGCATTGACCTTTGTATTGATCCACTTGCACACCCAAGTGGGAGGGGGTGAATTGGGTGTAATTAGAATTTTAAATATTGATTAATATAAAAAACAATTATGTACTTTCAAGGATACTTATTATTGTGAGGCTTTTATTATTTTTAAGCAAGAGTGTTCAAATAAATCTTTTGAGCATAAGCAATTGAGCAATTTTAAAATGACACCTACAAAAAAAAAGTAATAGTAATATCTATATATGTGTATATGTATACATAATATATATACTTATACTTAGTGTAAATATAAAATATATATAGAAATTTAATTTACTAATATATAAGATGAGAAGTGTGTGAATATGAGTATTTTTTTTTAAGGTAAAATAAGTAACAATATGCATTTCATATTATTTATTTCAATTAAGAAAACTAAATTTAATAAATCTAATTAAAACATTCATATACTATTTTAAATCACAAAAATTATATATATAAAATAAGAGTAATAATATATGTAAAAATGTTACAAAAGAAATAAAATACTTAATTTTTAAAATAATATTATAAACCAAAATTTATAAATTCAGAAATCTTAATAAAATCAGATAAAAGTAATTTAAAGATAATATAAATTAACAATATATAGTCATCTAATAAAATTTTATATTACTAAATTTAAATAAAAATTTAACCTTATGTTTTACATTGATTATTACAAGAATTGATAAACATATATAATATTATTTAAAGAAAACTGGATCAGAGTTTTATCAAATCGGATCAATGGCGACTCGGATTCGACCCGCTCAATATATAAATAGACTAGGACAGATTTCAGATTAATACTTAGGGTCAAAAAACTTTTCTGTTTCATAGGATAATCGGATTGAAACTCGGATCGAATCGGGTCATAATCCAACCTGTTGACAGGCCTACATTTGCTCTCTCTCTCCCTCTCTCTCTCTCTCTCTGTAGCATGCGTACGTGTGTGTGTGAAGAAAGAAAAGAAAGGCAAGAAAGGAGAAGCAGCTCCCTTCTTTCTCTCTACCGTGTGTGTTTGTGAAGAAGAAAAAAAGGAAAAGAAGAAGAGAAGAAAGAAATTAATTTCCTTTCTCACTAGTTCATCTTCTTCACTTATAATACTTTCGTAGCACATTTTAAACAGCCTTATATTTTTACAAATTTATGTGATTTGATTTATGACCTTCCGTATGAACTAAGTATATTATCGTGGTAACTCAAAAGATGGATGCTACAAAATCATCTTCTTTAACTATGATAATCTCATTCCACCTGTCTATTTATACGATTTATGCATCAATCAAAGAAGGCTCCAATAATGAAGAAATCTCTCCTTAAGTTTCAACTTCATCTATCTCAACATTACCTTCAACTATCTCAGCACCGTGGCTTTTCCATTTCAGGTTTTCCACCTAAAGCTGCTTTGCTACTTTTCGTCTTTCCACTTATTGTTCGTTTGCTCACAATTCAATCCTGACAAAAATTAGCATCAACAATATTACTCCCACCAAAAATTTAACAATCAGATTCATATTTGTTTAAGCAAGGTCCCTTTTGGGTCTTTCAACTAGAACAACTTAACATGATCCAAAGCTATCATTGAACCATTCAAAATTAAAAAAATGCACAACATATAATCTGAAAACAACTCAAATACAAAAAAATATTAAATTTTCACACCGACAATGCTTATGGGGAAAATCTTCAATACCTGAAGAATTGGTAGTGAAGCAACTGTTCTTTTAGCTTGAGCATTCTTCATAAAATGTGACTCATCAGCAATTACGATCTAAAAAGATGAATGCTGGTCAGTTTTAATAAGTAAAATCCACAGAACATAAAAAAGAAACATAACGGAGCATAAAGAAGACAAAAAATAAGTGAGTACATAGCCTCTAAATACATGCCTAAAAAATTCTTCATCGACTGCAAATTGCAAAAGGCAACATCTTTGAAGACATGTAATAGATAAAAGTCATCTGTATCATTCCATTCTTCGCTTTTACTACTTTGTGTAACCTTTGCTACCTAATAGTGATCCTTAACAATTTCCTTTTCTCACTTTCTTTCCAACATCTATGTTCAACTATAATTCAAATAATTGATTTCAGATACTTATTATTTCATATTAAGTTTAACATAAAGAAAAAATGATCTAAACTAACAATCACTATAATTTCATGAAATTAAGTTCATCTTTCTGATACAAGTTGTTCATAACATGCATTTTAATAATATTAAAGGGGTCCAGAAGTATTAAGAAATTTACAACTAATCAAATCCGGTTTGAGCAAAATTCTTTATGCTTCGCTATTTGTATTGCTTCCTCGAGTCCTATTTCCACATATCTTAAAATAAATAAAACATAATATGCCACTAACAACTTATAAGCCCATAATTATACAGAAAAATATAATAAGACATACCATCTATTCTCTGAATTTTTTTGACATGATCGATTGTTCCCACTATTGTGACAATAACTATAAATGCGTGGGTCCATTGTTGCCGCTTCATCCATGGTGTTTTTTATATGGAAACTTTGAAGCCTACCTTGTCTCCTAACCCTTGTTGGTGGTGTGAGTTCTACTATGCCATAAAATTCATCAAATAGCACCAATAATCAATGTTCAGAACAGAGGAAAACTGTGTTGCATACGTGTTTTTATAATTAACTATGCTATAATAAGGTGAAACAGCACTAACCCAATCTAAACGCAAAGAACCCTTTGCCATCATTATATGCAGTCACAAGTAATGATAGATTTGTGTATGTAAACATATACAGTAACATAAACTATAACCATCAAGTTTCATTATTGAGCGAATAATCGTAAATCCCAATTTTAGACTCACCAATCCTCGTGTAGAACCACATTGCTTCGAATCAATATTTATTTGATCGAGCTTTGTTGTGAGTACGAATGATGATATAGCTTTAAAAAGCTAAAATTTGGCCTTTTGCTGCCTCTTCAAAAGAGACTGATAGTGTGATAGTATGTTGCATGTACTAATGCCTATATTGGCAAATCATGAGAACATTTAAGGACACTGTTAAAGCATTCTGACATATTCATAGTTATTGTAAAACTTGCAGAAAAAATTAGGGTCTTTCTAAAAGCATGTAGAACTCGAATTATACGAACTCGTGTGCCCAGGCAGACTGAGCTAGTATGTCGACATATTATTCTTCAGCAGCCTCCTGACTAAGTCCTAGTACTTCTCGATCATGATCACTTAATCATTTACATTATGTTTGACAAATATTGACAGTGACATTGTAGATGCACGTTGAAGCATCACTTCGCAGTTCTCATTATCTTCAATAAGCCACGCTTTATAAGAATGTGTATTAGAATACTTACACAGTATTTTAATATCATACAATTTGGGATCTAAACTTATGACTCAAAATAATTTGATTTTGATATTTTGTAAATTTTAATTAACGTTAAACTTAACTATCATTAGTTTTTCACTTCTATAATTTGGGCGTCTTTCATCGGTAAAATATCTATCTGTGAAAGATAACAGTAATATAAATAGCCTATGAAACATGGACATTTCAAAAAATCAAGTTGTATTCGTGTCGGACACACGAACACTTGGGGACATGAGAGAACACCATGTCGGACATACCATGTGGCGTGTTCTAATAAAATAATATTTTAAAAAAATTAAAAGACACTTTTTGGATACTCCAGGACACTTTGCGATACCTTAGGACATTTCTAAGACACTTTTACAATACTTCTGAGATGCAAGACACTTCTAGAACACATACAATAGAATTAGATAAATTTAATACATTTAATATTACTACTAAATTTATTTATAAATATTATATTTTTTTAATTAAATTTATGGATACATCTACAGCTTTTTGTTCTTTTTATTAATATTTAAATTTTTTATTATTGTTAGAATTTTATCTAATAAAACTAAAAACTTATTTTTTATTATTATTAAAATTTTGCTTAATATAAATTAAAATTCTAAGTTGACTAAGCTAAATTAAATTTTTTTCTCCATTGTTACACTCAAGTCTTATAAAAATGAACTAATCGCAAAAATTTTAGAACTCTAGGTTCATCTTTATCCTTCTTTTATCTTCAACACCAAGAGCTATTACTTTCTATTATTGTCGCATTCACTATGATTATCCTAATATATAAAATTCTATTTTCTCTTATTCAAAGTGAACCCTAAATTTATATCTCAAATCTCTTCAATGCTGACATCTTTTCTCAAGTTCTCATCTCGATTACTTAAGACTTCAGTGTTACTCACAAGTTGTTTATACTCAAAATTTAAGTATCTATGTTTCATATGTTTTTAAAAGAATGAATTGTTAATTTTATTATTATTATTATTTTTGTCGTGTTATGACATATCTGTGTCTCATATTTTGAAAAATCGGCATGTCGTATCGTACTGTGTTCCCGTATCGTGTCCATGCTTTATATTAAATAGTAGAATTAACATCAAAATCCTCATACAAAATAAATAACTTCATTTAACTGAAATTAACAACATTATAATTGCTAAAAAATGATTTGTAATAAAATCTAAAATGTAGAATAACTTTCATATTAGCAGATTAAAACATGTCGCCTACTTATTTATTTTGAAAAAAATAATTAGTTTAAATTACAACTAATAAAATGTATATAATAAATACATAAAATGAGAATAAAGAATTTTAGATCACCTACAAATTTCTAGATCTTCTTGAAAATATCTTTGTCAGAAAAAGAAGGGGAGAGAATGAGCTGGAATTGGGTCAAGTTGGTTTGGGAGGGGGGTGGGGGGGTTTTATAGGCACACATGGAATAGGGAGAGTTGCCAAATTTGGGCGACTTCCACCTGACCAAAGTACAGGCAAAGCCTATCGCACCAGAGGGCGGACCTGGGTGCGGTACAGCTAGGTGAAGTCGCCCGAACTTCAGGCGACTCCTTGGCTGGAGTCTTTAGGTGACTCCGGTAACAGCCAATGCCCAATGGCATCAACGCATTTTATTTTATTTTACTTTTTGAGGAGTCGCTTAAAGAACGAGCGACTCCTTAAACACATCTATTTTAAAATTTCTTAATAATTGCGTTTAAATTGTTAATTAATTTGTTAATCGTGTAATTATAAAAAATTTCCTATCATAATTTATCTAGCCAATTCCTAACACACAACCTCCATCTAGCGAGAAACTGTTGAAGTCCTATTATGATAACTTATCTAAGACAATACCAACTATGCTGCATTGTGCTCTATTGTTGGGCTTGAACCTTAAGGCTCTCTTTGGTTAGAAGAAAAAAAGATAATTTGCAAAATTTTTATAAACATTTTAAGAAAAATATGTATGATGTGAAATAAAGTGAATTAGTTATATTAAAAATTGTGTTGGATGTGAAATAAAGTAATTGTTTAATGTTGAAATTTGTGTAGGATGCGATATAAAATAATTTTTAAAATTTTTTTAAAATAAATTTAAGATTTTGGCCATTGCTAAAATAAATCACTTTTTTTAACCTGTTGCCAAACGGGGCTAACGCAACCTAGTTCCAACAACCTGTTGAAGCCACTGTCTATTGTCTATAGCAATCATACCAGCTTCTATCACAATATTTGACATGATTTATCAGATTTACTTCAACTAGTCTAAAAGCAAAGGCTCCCAAGAAATAAGGACTAGAATGCTGGTTCATTTTGAAGAAAAATTATAAGCTCAGAGATAACCAAAGAAGGAGAATAGAGTTGGGTCATCTAACCAAAGAAGGAGAATAGAGTTGGGTCATCTTGGCCATAAGTAGGATTGAGATAGTTGTGAACTTCGAGTAGGATTGAGAATATCATTGATTGAGAAAGTCTCAAATGAGTTCGTTTTCTATTACAATCATTCCAAATTTAGTATTTTGAACCTTCAGAATTGTTACTGGCATCCCGTGAGGGAAAACGATGCAAGACATTCAGCAATTCCCTTTCCAAAGAAGTACTATCCTTTCCAAACATTGCAATTCAGCAACTATGAAAGGGGACCCTTGAGCAAGATATGAAAAAATGTTCAATTGTCTCAGATTTGATGTAACCCTAAGGACATTGAGGCACCACATAGTACATAATGAGCGGAACAACTTCAAAAGAACATGTAAAGGAAAAGGGTACAATATAGAAAAAAAAGTGTAAAGTAGAGAAGAAGAAGAAGAAGGTGATGATGAAGAAGAATAATAATTTGAGGAAGGATTTTAATTCAAAACATCAAACCTACAATTAAAAAGTTTTAGGGCTACAACTAATAAATAAAGGGTAAATTGCATACGGGCCCCTAGTTGAGAGGACGTTGTAAATTAATCTCAACTTTTGAAAACTCTTGATTTTGATCATTGAGATTATAAAAACGTTGTAGTTTTCATCCATCTTTCAAAATCTCGCCTTTTTTCACTAGCCTTTCCTGATAGAAAATGCGAAATTTGATCATTTTTTTATTGTAAAATATATGATTTCAAATAATAATGCCAAGTCAACAATTTAGAGGAAATGCAACAGGAATACACAATGCTCGTATCAAAGTCAGGTAATGACAATGAACCTTTTAGCACCCAGCATTATGAGCGTTTCACGCACAAATGAAATAGTTAATTGCCAACTTGATTACACACTACTCACGAGGGCAAAGGGTAGGAGACTATAGCTTTGATGGACCAACATCTCGTTAGTGCATGTCGAACCAAGGCAAGACGCTCATGTTGCATCCAATTGAAAGATTTGGAGTACTTTGGAAAGATTTGGAGTGAATGGTAGAACACCAAAGTCGATTGTCCTATGGTCGAGATGATAAATATTTAAATTGAGGAGGATGATCATTGCCTACAAATGAAGATAATGTCTTCAATGATAGGATGAGGTCAACCTCTCATGTGAATGAGATGATGAGAAAATGTGAACTAACTGAACACTTGTGCATCGACGAGATGAAAACATATAAAAGAAATGGGTATTAATTATAGAGAGTATAGAGGAAAAGGAACCAAAGAAAGAGAGAGAAAGGAAGAAGAACAAAATAGAATGTAGGGAAACTTTACTCAATCCATAAAAAACTACTAAAGACAAAATATTCGAACTATTTACAGATTTTGTTTTGGTAGTAACTATTTATAGAGTTTCAACCACACATTTGGAAAAAATAAATGCAAATAACAATATAAAAGATAAGTCAAAATAAGGTAATCACTCCATTAGTTCTCAAAATCCAACTAATATTAATGAACATAACAACTAAATCCCCTCAAAAAAATAATTAAAATCTAACAAACTATCAGTCCCTTTAATAGTAAAATAGTAAATGTTTTCTTTGCGCAACTTTGGATCATTATGAAAGACTTTTGTTACACATCCCCAATAAGTGACCCATAAATTCTGATCAAGTCGGATAATGGCATATCTATTTATACTAAAATTTAGATCAAATCAAGTTGGAGAGAAGTGATCAAGCAATCAAGATCAAATAAAACAAACTTCATCTCCCATAGTTGATCTATATTATTGTATCTTTTACTTTTATTTGAGAGAATTATTTTGTGAGGTTGATCTTGCATGCTAGAATAGGTTAAATGCAAGTTTGAGTACTAAAAATTGCATACGTATTAATTTGATAATCTTGAAATCAATTAAAAGTTAAAATTCACCTAAATGTGTTGCTTGACAACTGTAAGGTCGACCTAGAGGTTGACCTTAGGTTCTGCTAACTTTAGAGTAGCTGTGGGTTGGTTGGAGGGCAACCTGCAGTAGTGAGGTTGACCAGTACTGAGATTGACTTGCGGTCGATCTGAGGTTGACCAACAATAGCAACAGACAGAAACCCTGCCATTTTGGGAGGATTTTTCAAGGTCAACCTAGAGGCAACCTCAATAGTGAGGTTGACTTGAGGTCGACCTTGGACCTGATTGTTGGCCTGTTTTGAATATCCAACGGCTACCTGAGGTCGACTTCCGGCCACTTCCAACTTATTTTTTTAGCCGTTAGAGCATTCATTATATAAGGAAATAAGGGTGGTTTTGGGGCAACTTCCTTAGCTCATTTGAACACTCCAAATGCTCCCAACAACCACCATCTTCCTCCTTCACTCTAAAGTGATATGAGCATTCAATTGAAGAAAAATCAAGCATTTTAAGGTGATTAAGGTGTGATTTGAACTCAACTGCTCAAGCTCTCCATTCATTATTCTAGCTCTCAAGATTGAATTATAAGGATGAAGAGAGTCATTTTTCTTTCATTGTAATATTTTTAATTTTTCTTTTTACCTTCACTTTGTGTGTAAAGAGGCACTCCATGTAAGGGTAGGAGGAGGCAAGTAAGTATGCCCTCAATTAAATGTGAGGAGGGCCTCGGGTGAATGGCTAGAGGACTTATGTTCAGGCTTCTCTGCTTAAACCAAGGAGTATATTACAGTGAGACTTTTTCGATCAGAGGAGTGGAGTGGATTAGGCTCGTGCTTGAGCAGAGTCACATTATATCATGTGTTCATTGGGATATGATTTCTTTTGTTGCTTACACTCATTATTTGCTCTCACTTGTGTTATCTCTTTTATTACTTGTATTGTTAAGCTATTGCACTAACTATTTATATTAAGTAAATTAAACTTAAAATTTTAATTACGCCTATTTACCACTCTTTAGATGTCATACTTGATCCTAATGTATCCACATGTTTTTAGTCAAGTAAAAGGATTTCCCTCCAACTGACAATACAGAGATGACAATACAAGCTACAACACAGGTATCCACAAGACCAACCCTCGATAGAGTTAAGTTCCTCTAAGAAGGGAGCATTTAGAGAATCCTGTTTTTATTTACATCAATGATAACATTATTAAAGTGGGGTAGACTTGGAGCCTACAGTTTACATTTCTATTTTTTTTATTTTGGAGACTTACATAAATAGGTATTGTGTATTTTTTAGTATGTGTGTGTGAGTTTTTATGTGAGTTATTTCATTATTGCATGAATGAATTTGGTTGAGATGATTAACATGTGAAAGAAAAAGACCATGTGTCATTCGATTGATTTCGATAATCAAGAAACTTTGAGATTGCCAATCGATTGCGTAGACAACACTGACTTCAGTTGGGTGATTACATGAAATCACCTATGCTAAAACAGCTGATGCACCTGATTGAAGTGGAAACCACCAAGAACAACCATGATTGCACTATATTATGAAATAGTTGACCATGAAAAGTTGAAGGGAAGGAGCCTTGAGGAGTTGGGTGGTAGGTTAGGTCAAGGCAAACCAGAGTAGCAACATCCATCCCTGAAGAAGAGAACCTAAAGAAACAAACAAAGAACAATACAAGGAAAAGTAAATAAACACAAAATTAAAATGGCTCGAAGAAAGTGATGACAATTTGTAAATATACTTGTATAACCCACATCATTCTGTCCCTAATGAGATGGTATGAGCCTCAAAATTCAACCTGGATGAGTCTAAATAAGCCATACCCATCACAAAATGGGGCGAGTATGGGTTTAACATAATTAGCCACCTCACTAATTAATAAGATATAAAAAATAACCTAAATATATGATTCCACATAAAACACTGAAATATTATCATTTTTAAAAAACATTGTGACAATTTTATTTCATTTAGAGTTTGAATACATGCAATGTTAAAAGTTTCTTTTGCTATTTTAAATGTAACCAATGAATGAGGCGGAGTGGGTATGGGTACTGTGACAAGGGCGGTGAGGCAGGCCGTGGTGGGTACAAGTGATGGAAAATACATAGCGAAACGGATATGGAATTTGGTCAACCCATCCCAAACTCGCCCCAGTGGCATCCCTATGAAGAAGTCCTCCAATGTCCACTGTTAAGACAAACCAAGAAAAGATCCACTTGAATGCAGAATCAATAGCAAAATACAAGTATAGGAAGATAGAGAAAAAAAGGCTTGTAACTCTCCAACTTCCACACTTGGATTAGGGTTTTAAGAAGGGAAGACGTGTCCTATGGAAGGAGAAGAGGACTGCCTCTTACAGGTAGAAGGGAGTCCTAGATGACAAGAAGAGAGGACACATCCTCTGTCAACCACTGATCGTGACGATCAAAGGAGCAAGGACACTTTCTCTATAAATTCATTAGGATAGAGTCCCATCTGTCTTTATGAATGCAACATGGCCCATCACTACTATACTTAGTTGAGACCAAATAATGACTAGAGATTCCCTAGAAAATCAATGATTTAGGTGGCAATCATCAGAAGCATGTGGCTTTTGAATGGCTGTGATCTTTCAACTGATGGCCAGGACTTAGAAAATTTCAATTGCGAGAAATGTAAACATGTTGAACAGATAGATATGATTTGCTATGAATGCCAACTGATGCTACCCATATAAGGGCTTCCATAACTTGTATATGACATAGTGGACCTGATAACCCATCACATGACTTAGTTGTGGTCCACAATAGTAAAAAGCTTGATAAGATGGACTCAGGCTTGGCCTGGCTTGACTTGACTGTTAACTAGCTAGTTTACTTCTTTGATTATATGCTTTGACTGATCAAACACTAGATGGCCAGAATTCAATGGGTCATCTAATTAGTAAACAGAAATCGATAAATACCAAAATCACTTGATAAGAGAAATCTCCCGATCTCCATAATAGTAAATCTTTTGAGCCATAGATTTTGTGGACAACAAAACTCAACGGTTGAGAATTTTTCTTCATGATCAGGCATTTTAAGAGCTAGAAAATGAGCAGAAGAAAATTTGAGAAGCGTATGGCGTTTGATCATTTTATTGGGAATTTTGAATAGAGGGGATCCAATTCTAGAGTTATCTAGGAGGGAACAATATAAGATGTTTCCTATGACTGATGCTCAATCAAGGGGATCTGTAAATTAGGTATGAGTCCCTTTGCCACCCTCATCGATTATCTTCATTTTTCTGTAGTTCCTTAATGTTTTCTATCTCAATATCTCCTTATGTCAGTGATATTCATGTTATAAGCTTGTATAGCTATACATGTCCAATGACTTTATACATGTGCTTTTAGATATTCTCTAAGTGTTGTTTCACCTAAGCCTGCTGAAACCTTGCATAATTTATTGTATTCTGGCGCATAATTCATGCTACAGTGCTTGTCGAATGTACTTGCATAGAGAAGTATTTGCATCGCACAGGCACGTCATAACCCCTATATGCCTACATCATGTGCATGTCTCAGGCAAGGGGTTAGCTAAAATCAGCCTTAGCACAAAAACTAGAAAAAGAACCACATCAAAATTGCAATGTGTGAGCATCGGTTCACAACGGGATCTAAACCAATGCCACAACTGGAGCCAAATAATGTTGGCTTCCAGAATTCAGATGGAAGACGAGGTTAAGCAAACCCAAATGGTCACACAATCTAATGCCAACACATGAATGTGGAAGTTAAAATACCACAAAACAAGACCCAATAGCGAACCAGTAATTGTCTGTGGATCTCCCAGCCTAATCAAATTCCAGGCCTCCAGTGCTGTAAAACGAAATATGTAGAAACTTTCTCGAAGATCAATGGGATGAACACCAGAGCGCAAACCATCTGTCATAAAATTCCTTCCGCACAATATCAAAAGGCTTAATACTTTTCATGGAAAGGATGTTCTCCACTATGATTATTCCGATTCAACTTCTTAAAATTCCCACAGACCACTAGTGAGATTTCATTGCCACAGCACCTGCATCATCATAGAAACAAACATATCAATCCTCACTCCCAAGTTTCCCCACTATTCCAAGTAGATTTGACAGCAGACTACCTACAGGAAGTTTAGCTGCAGCATTCTCTAGAATACCTTCAATGTAGTCAGTCCGCAAACAAATCATGTAGGTGTCCATGTCCAGCTGAACCAGAGATTTTAGCCACAACTTCAATCCTCAGAGTTTCTTGAGCTAATACAGAAACTTCAGGTTGTCCCAAGCCAATAGAAGGGAACGATTGTCAGACAAAGGAAATTAAGTCAAATAGTCTTAATGTCAAGAAGTTATTGGATGTGGGCAGCGCACGGTTCGGCATCCAATACACCCTCGCCACATGAAATGAGGTCCCAGATGCATCCAATTTGATGCGCATCCACTGAATGAGGACAGTCCTCACGTAATAATTTTTCTTCAATGTCTTCCTGGACAACTAGCAGAATTGACCAACTCGAAGAGTTGTTCCGTTCTCCCACCATCAGCATCAACAAAACATGAAGACCCTTAAACTTTGAATATGTCTATCAGGTTTAGTGATACCATTTTTCCAAATAATAATTGCAACCACAGCATACCACTAACACAGCACAATGTGAACTCAAATAAACTGCTTACAGTTTTTAATCAGTTAGCAGGTACAAAAGAGTTGATTATTTAACATGACAAGTTTCGTTGGTTTGATTAATTTTAAACTATTTAGATATTAGGTAAACTAAATTCCAGAGAATTTTGATATTTCCAATAATATCACAAAAGACAAAATAATAATGACAAATTAATATATGAACATTAAAAGAAAATTCTAAATATCATTACATTAAAAAATAATTCTAAGAAAAACTTTTTAAAATAATTATATGTGCACATTCAATAGCATGTTTGTTTATCAATTACCTATGCAAACTTGACTTTCTTCCAAACAATAACCAAACCTTTATCTACTAACAAGGTTGGATTGGCTACATAAATCATTTATTTTTATTACATTTTATCAAATTACAATTTCACATTTAGCCCAATTATGTAGGATCACTAATTATTTCTTGCCAGTATTCTCTGGTCTTTCCCTTCCTCTTTTTACACGAGCAATATCTAATGACAACTCACTACATTAAGGTTTCTATTGATCTATGATTTATATATCCAAACCATCCAAGTCGGCTCTCTCTAAGCTTATCCTCAATTAAAGCTACTCCAACTTTTTCATAAGTATACTCATTTCTCATCTTATCATTTCATGCCTACGCAGTTACCCACTCATAAACTTTAGTATACTCATCACTGCGACATGTATTTTATTTTTATATTTTTGCTTTATAAGCCAATATTCAACATCATATAATATCAGTAGTCTTACAATTACAACAACAACAACCAAGCTTTAATCCCACTAGGTGGGAGTAGTCTTACAATTATTTCATAAAATTTACATTTAAGTTTGAGCAGAATTTTTCTATCACGTAACACACTAGATGCATTCCTCTACTATATTTATCAAGCTTGGATCATGTTAATAACATTATCTATTTTACTGTCAGTTTATATAATTGATTCGAGGTATTTCAACTGCTGCTCACTCTTTCTAATAACTTGATCACTAATCATAACCCCTCCAACACAAGTACTTCTACTGGGCTAAATTTGTGCTTCATGCATTCAATTTTTTATCAACTAAAATAAAAAATTTTAAACTTTAAGATATTCCTTTATAACTTAAGTTTCATTTTAGTTCCATCCTATGAAGCACAAACACGACACAATGAGAAACAACGACACGACGATTTTTCAAAATATAAGACATGCACATGACATGTCAAATACAATAATAATAAAAATAATAATTTATACTTAAAAAAACATAAAACATTAAATAAACATGATTTTATGAGTATGAACAAATAGCGTATAACTTGTCAGAATAATAATAAAATTTATTATAACCAATGACAACGGGTAGCAAGAACATTTAGGGAAAACAAAAGGTTAAGAAGTAGGCAAGCAACACTGGTTTTGGTTCTGATGTTGATACAAAATTCTTTCATGCAAGAGGAGATAATTAATTATACAAATGCCAAGCAGGAGCCAGACAACCAATACACTTTTTCGTTGTCTTTTTATGCTAAAGCTGTGAAATCTTGAAGTTATGGAAATGAGCTTTTGTTTCTGGTGAGCACTTGTGTATAATAGTAAAAAACAAATTATAGTCTCACAATATTAAATGTATCCATTAATGATATAGTTAAAAACTGATTTTGTACATTTGGATGTAACTCTTGAAAAATATATTGTTAAGATGGAAGGTAAAACCTTTTTTTAGTGGTTGATAGTGACAAGTTGTATCCAACAAAAATTATATAAATTTGGTACTTAACACAATCTTGCTCAAAACATAACAACTAAAAATTAACATAGTCAAAAATTCAAATATCCAAAATCATCAAGACAACATTTCATTTCCAATCCACACAGTTATCTTCTTCATCACCGCCTTTTCATCCCATTCTTCTTCATCATCGTGGTCCACAACTTTTAAAAACTTTCTGACTGGTCACTATTTTGAAAACTTTGTAACAATAAATGTCTCTGCAAATTATGATTATTACATAAATAGTTTAAACTGACAATTTATGTAAACATCTAAGGAATATTTCATTAAAAAATATTTTAAAATTCAAATTTACGACACTCCCCCCCTCTTCTCTGTCTCAGGCAGGCCACCCAACACCTCCACTTCCTTTCTCTACCCCTCGGAGAATGAAAGGATAGAGAAGGAAAAAGCCAAAAAGTGGGGCAACAGTAACAAGGTAGTGACGAGTAAAGAGAGAAGGATGAGAGAATATTCAAGAATGGGACATTTTTGAAAGTTTGAAGGGTAAAATTGAAAATCTATTAATTATAATTACGAAGAGACCTCGTTTGTAATATTAGGCAAACTATAGGGACTTATCAAAAGATTGTTAAAAACGGGAACTAAAGTATAATTAATGATTAATCATAGAGAAATTTCAGTAATTAACCCAAATTAAAAATAGTAATTATTACTTATGGACTAAAAACACCATTTTTTTGTCATTGGCAGCTAGATGGAGCTTGAGAACACACATCTTTAAGAGAAGAAACTCGAGGTGCATGAAAAAAAAATAATAGATTACAACAATACATACCAACAATAACAATTACACTATATAGAGTCCATAAGTATTGAACGGACACACTACCTAAAAGGATGGACTCTAGGTGCTTGAGAAAGGGAAAAAGGGCTTTCCAAATAAGATAAATAATAACTTAATACAACATTTTTAAAATAATGTTGGCTTTTAATAATTTTAAGAAAAATGTTGAGTTAACTCAAAACTAATTCCAATCAATTCCTCTTTCACTCAAAAAATAATTTCAACCCATAATTATGACCTAAAACTGTCTTCAAGACACTCAATCGTATTAAAGTCTAGATAAAAATCAAACAATTTTCATGTATTGAATATCTTTTGAGTATCCCTAAACACGTTTAGCTTAACTTGCAAAGAAGTAAATTTTACAGAAATGGAAGAACTAGGACCATGGAAAAATTCAGTTAAAAGGATGATGCTTCAAACAAAGAAGATAAAGACAAAAAATAGGATAAGCACCTTAAAATCCAACGACAATAGCAGACTTTGTAATTTAGATACTGTATCATACGAAATTATGTTGAAAGTGCCATCCAACCGAATAGGTGCCTTGTCATTTAAGAAAACTATCTTAAATCCATTTCTATTTGGTCCGCCAGCTTGAGATAAGACGACCTAAATGCATTAAAAAAATCACATTAATGAAATTGCAATGAATATATCACAGTTCACAATATTATATTTAGTAGTTTTATACTACATGTTGAAAATAAACAAGAAATCTAAATGACATTCTGAACATAATAACCAAAACAATCATATTAACAGGAAACTTTGCAGCTAAAGCATGATAACCAAAACAATCATATTGTTAGGAAACTTTGCAGCTAAACCAAAAACATCAAAAGTGGGTTATAGACATAAGTCCTTAAGATACTTATTCTTCCCAAAGAGTTGTTAGAAGGTTAAAAGAAATAAGGACAAAGATATGACTTCACTATAGAAAATAGAATGAGAAAAGCAAAGAAGTACAACCCCCTCCTTTTTCTTTTAACGCAATGGGAATACAGAGTAAAAGAGTGTCATCCAAAAATGCTTTCTCATTCTTGCTTATAGTTTTTTTTTTTTTTAAGTGATTTGGCAGAGGTACAAACAAAATGAGGTGACAATAGTAGTAGCACTCAATAATGCTCTAAGCTTTTAACAGTAAGACTAAGCATCTTAATAGCATATGATGCAACATGCAACGTAACACCTAAATCATATGAGATAGCAATGTTAACTAATTCATAATTTAATTAGTCTGAAGATGCCAGTGTTCATTTTAGTCTGGTGATTGGAACAAGAAGTTGGTTTATATAAGACAGTCTAATATCTAACAAAGAATTTGAGTTGATATTCAAAACAAGCAGCTGCACCAGGGAAAAACAGATACTAAAAATAAAGTATCAATGGTACAGAGATTACAATCAACTATTATGATTTAGGTGCCATAAAACACATGCCAGTATATCTGCTGCAGGGACACCAAGCCATTGCCGAACCATCTACAAAATATGAATGACCCACAGTAAAATTTTAATGTCTGCCATCGTGTAATTTGATCAATGACAAGGAATACTAAGGAAGTAAAATGCTTACAGTAGCCCAATGCAAACGCAAGGCAGAAGGTGTCAAAACAAGAACAGGCCAGCAGTCACTAAGGCTTGCAGCAACTGCAATTGCCTGAAGACCAAAACCAAAGACAATATATGGATAATTAGGTACCTGAAAAGCATATTTAACTAAAATATGAATTTATCAGAAAAAAAAGAGAAAAAACTAACATATGAAACAAGATAAGCATGAACTGTAATAAAAAAGCATAAACCTTTATCAAAGTTGTAAGAGTCCTTAATAAAACTTAGTGTATCGTATCCTCCAGTTAAAACATAAAAAACCGAATTCAGTTATTCAATGATAAACTAGACTTTAATGTCCTCCAGCTTAGACTGGTAGCTTCATATTAGATAATCATGAACATAAATGGTAACTTCACAAAGCTCAAGAAAGGAACAGATAAAGATCAAACCCTCCACAGCCTTAGCAAGCTTTTTTTTTCCTTTTGATTTTTAGCCTTAGTAAGCTACAGCCTCTATTTCAGGCAAGATAATTGCAGAAATGCCAAAAAGGGAACATAAATACAACTATACCACGAACACAACAATTCCATCGGTGTAAAAATTGCTAGAGATAGATTTCAATCCAGCCACAAGGATACACTAGTGATTAATATACAATTTAGCTGAATACAAATGTTCCTTTCCAAAAAGTTCAATTTTGAGAAAGGTTAACAAGGATAGCAATTACGATTTCAAATGCAGCAATCATCAATATTAGTCCTTGGTACCACAAAATGTTGATATCCCAGAAGAGAAGTACCACTAGAGACCAATGAAAAGCTCTGAACCCAACAGCACTTAGTTGGGAGCAGTTTAGACAAGCCAACTGCAACAAGTGCTCAAACTTTTTGTAGCTTTCACATTAATGAATAGCTATGCAATGTCCCACTACTCAGAAAAATGGAGCACAAAACTGCTATTCATAATGGAGAATAACCTTGAAATCATACAAAGAGCAAACCAGTCAAGTGTCTATTTTAAGATGAGATGAGAGGGTAAATTGGGTCATCACTATGACTAGCAAAATCCTATGACAGTGGTACAATTCAAAGACTTTAAGGTTGAAGAAATGGAGATGAAAATATAAAGCAAGTTTTAATTATAGATAAATTGCCTGTAATGTCTTCCCAAGCCCCATCTCATCTGCCAGAAGAGCACGTCCAGCATGCTGCAACACAAACCTAGTAACTTCAAAAATATATAATCAGACTCTGTTGCCACATTGGAAACAAGCAGGATCTTACAACAAATACTATACAAGTATGAAATATAGATAATGTCATTGTGCATATGCTAAGGTCTGCCCACAGTCAAAACAATCAAAAAGCATTGAGATCAAAAGGCAACTACAAGAAATTAATTATACCTACATAGACAACAATCAATTGAACACTTAACAATACTACAAGAAGAAACATTGATCATAAGACCATGAGGCTTAAAAACACAGTCTCAAAAATGATGTGGATCCATGGAAGGTGAAAAGGAAATTCAACTATTTAATCATTAAGGAGGGTTGATAGCTTCAGATTTAGAATACCAGTACAACAACAACCAGCACCAAGGCTTTATCCCACTAGGTGGGATAAGTTACATGCATACTTTATTTCAATTGCATTCTATCAATTAATAAATCCTCATTTAGCTTTAAGGCCTCGTTTGGTTTGAGAGTTAAATTTTGGACAAGAGAAAAAAATATTTTATCTCAGATTTAATGAGAAAAAAATTTAATTTAATATTGAAAAGTATGTAAAATATGAAATAAAGTTAATTCTAATGTTCATATTTGTGTTGGATGTGAAATAAATTTGATTTTCATAATTGAAATTTGTGTTGGGCTGAAACAAAACTCGAACCAAACGAGCCCTAAGTATGAAAGATCATTCCTTTATTGCTATTTTTTTTTGTCTCCCTCTTCTTATTTTTATATGGATTCCTCGTACTTTCTTGTGACATCTTTTTTGGTCTCCTTTCTTTTTACATGGGCAAGGTCCAATAACATAATCTTCATGATTAGAGCTTCAACGAACTTACGATCTATATGTCCAAACCATCTAAGTCAACTCTTTTTGAGTTTATCCTCAATTGATGTCACCCCAACTTTTTCAAAGATATACTCATTTCTCATTCTATCCTTTCGTATATACCTACTCATCTATCTTAACATCCTCATTTCTATAATACTTATTGTATTTGTATATTTTCTCTTTATAAGCCAGTATTCAGCACCATATATCATTAGTCTTGCTAATATTCTATAAAATTTACTTTCAAGTTTGAGTGAAATTTCTCTATCACATAATATACCAAATGCATTTCTCCACTTATCTAACCTGCTTAGTTTCTGCTAATAGATATTAAATACTATAGGGAGAAATAATTCTACTTATTAGCTTCTAGTTTCTATTATTTAGTATTTAGTATTAGTGGTTAGTATCTTTCATTTGTTTCCAATAATTAGTTAAGACAAATTTGTGATAACATGCCTTTATTTTATATGGGCAAGAAATCTATCAATAGCCCTTATTATATTTGTATTCAACAACTAGATGAATGAATAAAGCATTTCCCACTAAAACTTCCCTCTTCTTCCTAGAGCTCTTCCACTTCTTTTACTTCTTTAAAATTGTTCTTTTTCTTTCCCCTTTGGTTCTACATCAATTTTTATCCAAGATGAAGTGATATACAAGCCCAATGCACACTTTTAAAAAAGAAACATTAGCTTTGTTCCCAATTAACAATCTGCTTACGATTACAACCACTTATTCAAGCCAATCAATGAACCTGAAAGTTTGTGAAACTAATATACAACAATAACAGCAGCCAACCCCACTCCTTTCTTTCCATTGCATTTTATTAAATATAGATGTCTCATTTAGTTCCAAATATGCAAGATCATTTCTTATAGTTTCTTATTATGTCTTAATTCTTCCTCCTCTTTTATATAGGCAAAATTTGATGACAGCTCTCATTGTTGAAGTTTCTATCAACATACGATTTAAATGTCTAAAACATCTAAGACGACTCCTTGAACTTATTCTCAAATAAGGCCACTCCAATATTTTCACGAATGTACTCCTCGATCTTGTCTTTTTATATATACTAACTCATCTGCATTAACATCCGAATCTCCTTGACATTTATTTATTTGTATAATTGTACTTTTTATGCTAATTTTTTGCACTATATAACGTTACTAGTTATACTATTTTTCTATAAAATTTACCATTAAGTATAAGTAAATTTTTTCTATCACACAATACATCAGATGCATTCCCACACTTTATCCACACTGGTTAGATATTTTTAATAATATCACTACCTATTTTATCATTATTTTGTATAGTAGATCCAAGGTATTAAAATCGTTCTCTTTCTGATAACTTGATCATTAATTTTTACCTCTTCAATACAAGAGTTTCTATTTTAACTAAATTTACACTTTACATATCCAATTTTCAATCTACCAAAATGAAATCCTGTAAACTTTAAAGATATTATTTCATATCTTGAATTTCTCTTTAGCTCCATCTCTAATATTATCAACAAAAATAATATCATTAATGAAAAGCATACAACAAAATGTATTTAGTCAAAATCTCTATAAATAATGCAAAGAGATATGAACTTAAAACTAAACTTTGGTGTAATCCAACTGTAGTAAAAAAAAATCATAAATCAAATCTGTATATGTCCAAACACAAGTAACACCTCCTTATATATATCTTTAATAGCTCAAATGTAAGCAATGCAATCCATTTCTTTTCTAAAATTTTTCAAAGCACTTTTTGTGGCTTTATTATAAGCCTTTTTTTAAATCAATAAAAACTAAATGCAAATCTTTTTTCTTTCTTTCGAAATCTCTTTATTAAACTTCTCATCAAATGAACAATTTTCATAGTAAATCTACCTAGTATGAAAACCAAATTGGTTCTGTGATACCTTAATATCACAATATAATTTATGGTCAATCACTCTCTCCTAAAGTTTTAAAACATGCTCATTAATTTAATTTTTTCATAGCTAGCACAACTTTGTACATCAACTTCATTCCAATAATAAATACCAATGTCCTCTTCATTCATTAATATAATTTTTGTCATACCAGCATGATGCAACTAAAATCTAATGTTAAGGATGAAGTTGGAAATTTGTGAAAATCTTAATAATCTATCCATGACAATGTTACCTTTAATTTTACTAGTGATTCTTTTGTCACTTGTTCAAATCTTACATTTGTTATGGACAATGATGATAATTAAAGAGTTTTATTTGAGATAGAATAGGTACCTGAAAAAAAATAATGTGAAAATATTGAAATAAACATTGACCAAGATTAACTTTCTTGCTTATAGTGAAATATTCATTCAACACCGATCATTTAAAAGTTTCAACTTAACTCAAACTTATTTGAATAATCTAATCAAATAGATACTAATCCTTTTTTTTTTGAAAAGGATATTAATCTTATTCTAAATATGAAAGACTTATTACCTACATAAGGCACAATTTCTATTTTTTCTAGTCTAGCTGTTGCAAGTCTTCAAGCATTGGCAACTTCTCTAAACCCAGAAAGTCTTCAGTTAATTGACATGGTTTTGGCCAAGGAACAAAATTCGACTCGATGTTCTAGTTTTCATGCACAGCTACTCATTACATTTAAGTTCTTTTCAACCGAATGAGAATGATGCAGATTTGTGGGAGGCGAAAATGAAATTCAATTACTTTGAATATTAAGAACATATTTGTTTGCAAAGTTTAATTTTAACAAAATTAAAATTGTGAATGTATGTAAAATAAAATTAGTTATTATATTGAAATGTGTGAAGGATGTGATATAAGTTAGTTATTATTTCAGTATATATGTAAAATATGAAATGAAGTATTTTTATTTTAAATTATATATATGATGTGAAATATAGTTAATTTTTAATATTAAATTTTATGTGTGGCATGACATGTCTAATTAAAATTAACCAAGTTAATTTTAACTTGGTTAAACAAACAGGCCCTAAGAGTAGTTGATAGATTCTGTTTCTAGATATAAAATAATATTAGTTTGTATGTTCTATCATCAAGTATTTAGCACAAGTGATTGGCATCTTTGATTTGTTTCCTTGTGTTAGTTATGGAAGACTGTAAAACCTAACCTTTATTTTATTTATTCTCATTTTTATTTTATGGGCAAGAATCCTATAAATACCCTAATTATCTTTGTGTTCAACAGCCTAATGAATGATCAAAGGCTCTTCTCCCACCACTTCTCCCTCTTTTTCCTATTCTTCTTCTTCTTCTCATCCCTTCTCTTTCTTTTCCCTGTGGCTCTACATCAAAAAGGGACAAACTAGGCAGGTACTGAGATTAAGACAAGGCACAATGGCCATACCCTTAAGGAAGGGAAGAAGATTAACATGTCACTTGCAAAACAAGTAAACCAGGCGAGGATAGACTCCTATACAGGAGAACACTTGTAATGTCAAACTACCCCATCATCCTCCAACTTTCTCCTTGCATCTTATTATTCTTCATCTTCTTGCCCGTTCCCCTAAGACCAAGAATTGCAATGTGGGGAGAGAGAGCGAGAAAGAAAGAAAGAGAAAGAGAGAGTGAGCAAGCAAAAGAGCACCAACTACCGACCTCATCAATATTGTCTAAGAGATTCTGCCTGGCCAAAGAATCACAGAAAGGCTCCCCATCCATAGTCAATCATCGAGGTTCCTAAGCTAGAACTCGGACTATCAAGGCTTTGAGTCAATTGAAAATCAAACACTAAAATAAATATGCATATATAATAAGTTAAAAAAAATCCCTGTCCATCACGTTATACATGTTAATATGCTTGATTTCTGAAACAAAAGATGTCAGTCAAACAAATTTCAATGGCTATCAGGATAGATTAAGCTCAAACCCTAACAAGTTCCAGGACAACTGAGAGGCAGAGAAATGTAGTGAATCCTTAACTTATAGTCTACACTCTGCTAATATCAACACTGTGACCATAAATACACTTATTCCAACAATGTCCTAAAATGGAGTGAACTTTTTTTTGATAGACTAAAATAGAGTGAACTACTTAAAAAGACAATGAAAATCTAGCAGCATCAGCGTGCCCCATGACGAAATCATACATCTATTTCTAAGGCACGAAGGATCAGAAAAACTTATGAAATTTATCGTATGTGCAGATAGATAAATGAGAACAAAAGAAATTAGTCTCTTGTGATGCTACCATTTTATAATATTTACCAAATCTAGTCAACAGAATCTACCATGCTACGTACCTTACTCCTTCACGCTGAAATGGCAATAGTTTTGACTCAATAAAAGTTGGGATCCTGTCATATAGAGCTTCCACAGTGCAATTTAGTCAGTGACAACAGCAATAGTTACATTAGGCATGCCCGCATTGCAGAAACCATAATATAAACAGATCCTACCAAAATGAATATTTGTATATACGGGAACAATATGAACTATCTAATAATGATACACGAAGTGAAATCCCAGAAGAATATACAAATAAAAAGTACTAACCCTGACATCTGTGCTGGTAATTCAAGGTTGAGATGTCAGAAACTCACCACGAAGGTCTGGTCTAGCATTTGCAGCAAGAAGGGCACGACGTACAAAAGGATCTAGACTCTGGACCTATAAAGTATGACACATTACTATCAAAAAAAAGTATGACACATTATAAAGCTAGTTACTATGTTCCTGACATGGAAAATAAATAAGCATTATTATCCTTATCATCAAATTTGATCTGAATGTATAAGGATTAAAATAAACGGGAAAATAGCAAACTCTTCAGCAATTTTCTTCATTAATATTGCGTAAGATACCAATCATAGTTTACAAGTAAAACATTACGTCAACAGTCACACCAATCACTCCGCTAAGAACCTCTTCAGCCATCACCAGTGAAGAAAAGGGGAACGTCCATAACCTGTTTAAGAAGAATAAAAATAATAACGAAAGACACATGTAGCCCAAACTATGCATTTCATGATACAGCTTCATAGTGTCAAATAACCTTTCTTGGGCATTCCAGCAAGCTTTGGGGACTTCGTGAAAAGCCTGAACTACTATCTGCAACATAATTCCAGTACTCGACAAGTATACTAAATGTTCTATAACAGGATCAAAGGACAATAAGAAGAGTAAATAGTACCCGATTATAAGGAAACTTTGCAGCAATGAGACCAGTATAATGAAGATGAAATTTAACAGTCAGCCGAGGTAAAGCAGCTGCACTATGACATTGCTCTGGATCTAAAGTTTGAAAATGAGGAAGATTGAATCAGTGCGTTGTTGGATGTGTAAAAGGCGAGTATCCAAGTGTTGAGTTTTTTTTTCTTTTGATGGACGAGTTGAATATTTGGAAATCACTAAAGCAGACAAATGAACTTACGAATGCCACCGGATCCATTGTCAAGCAGTATTGAAGAAGCTTCAACCTTTATTAAAAATAGAAAATTAGTAGACAAGATAGAAAATGCACAACAACAACACAAGCCTTTATCCCACTAGGATGGAAAATGCACAATATGGAATAAAAAGAAATCATACAGGAAAAAATGCCAAGTAAGGTCAGAACTGCTTAGCCAGGAACCAAAACAAGCTAGAAAAATAATTACTTGATGATGTAGGACAGATGCAGTTTTGAGATCAAGCAGCTAGTCCTTGGCAAATTTCCTAGAAGATAGTCTTGGCTAGTGGACTAGCGGACTAGTGTTGTAATGTTTAACAAAATGTTTGAAATAGTGTGTTACTACCTAAAATATCAACCTGCCTGCTGTAGGCTTGAAGTTTAATAGGAATACTTCAAGTTCTTAAAAAATGTATTGAAAACTTATCACAACTAATATTGATTGAAGAATTGGGGCATTTTTGATGATCCATGAGTCTACAAAATAACTAGATATCATTGAAGTGTTTTATATGTTTTGATTAGAGTATGTGTAATCAATTTCGATATGTGAGAGAAGGGATAGGGAACCACATGAACACTAGGGACACCTTAAGAAGTCATTTACTTTTGAGTCCAAACTGATTTGAAGACAAGAAGGTTAATATATGCACATTTAAGCTCTTAGCACAACTGTAATGTTAACCTAAGGCCTACTGGGTGAGGTATTCCTTACACCAAGTCTTCTAAATCATTCAAAAACTTTTCTTGTATATAAGTATTCAAATCTACTTAGGAAACATACACATTTACAATATTAATAGTCATCCCATTGATAGCAATTTTTAAAATTATAATTCTATCTTCATTCCTCTTAACTTCTACTGCATAATCATTCAACTTACTATTTCTAGTAAGAATAGAGTCAGAAATGGAATGAGTACAATTCTCAATAAGAATTTCAAAGATCATATATTGAAAGTCAAAGAGAAATGAAGATAAAATTGTAGCTTCAAAAATTACAATGGGACCATTAAAATGCATTAAGAATGCAGATGAAAAAAATATTTTTTTAAGGATAAAGACATTCAACACTAAGAAATTAGTTATTTTGAAAGACTTTACAATGATAGTTGTCATAATACAATTCATCTTATTGATTTTAGCATCCAAAAAAAGATAAAAAATACTTTTACATTAGGTGTATAAGTAAAAAAGAAGTTGGAGGCTTTAGAGAAGATGAAGTGTACAAAAATAGGATCAAATGACATTTCAATAAATATTTAAAAATATATGAGAGATGAAGTATCTTGACTCACTAAGTTATTAAACATAACTTCAAAAACTAAAAAGTTGTCAAATAAATCGAGAAATAATACATAATAATATTTATTTATAAGAACAAAAACGATATATAAGATTATAGTAACAGTAAATGAATTAAATTAATAAGTCATACTTTAAAATTTTAGGAAAGGATGATAGAGCAAAAATTAAGTTGTGATACTATAATATCGCAAAATTAATTTAATTTTATACCAGACAGATCTACTATTAAAACTATTCATTTATTGAAAATTTTAACGGAGAAGTTTACATAGAAGAAAAAATATGTATTTAATTATCATTAATTTAGAAAAAATTTATGATAAAATCTCCAAAAAAATGCTCCAAAGAGTTTAAAAAGAAAGAATTTATACTGCTTACATTCAAGTTATTTAAGACATATATAAAAGAGTTGTTATATGTGTTGGAACACAAGAAAGTTTGAGTAAATATTTTTCTATTTCAATTAGATTACATAAAGGTTCAATTTCAAGTCAATATCTCATTATATTGATTTTGAAGGTTATGATTGGACATATTCAAGAAAAAATATTTTAGTGTATGCTTTTTACGAATAATATTCTCCTTATTGATAAGAGCAGAGAAGGTGATAAGGCCAAACTCAAGTCTTAGAGAAATATGATAGAATCTAAAGATTTTCTTCTTAGTAGATAAAAAAATGAATATATAGAGTATAAATTTGGCTAAGAAAGAAGCACTTGTAATAGAGATAACAATAGATGATAAAATTACCAAGAAGAGCAAACAGTTTAGATATCTTAGGTCAATCATACAAAATAACAATGAAATAAATGGTGATGTCATTAGTAGAATTCAGGTAGAATAGATAAAATAATTTCACTCAGACTAAAACAAAAATTTTATAAAATAGTTTTAAGATCAGTGATATTATATAATACTGAATGCTGACCTATAAAACAGAAACATGCGCAGAAATAAAGATGTTAAGGTGAATGAACAGATATACACAAAAGGACATGATGAGAAATGAGTATATCCACAAAAGATTGAAGTGGACTCAATTAAAAATAAGCTCAAAAAGAGTCAGATGATTTGGATATATATATCGAAGGCTGATAGAAGTTTTAGTAATAAAAGTTAGATTATAGGATCTTACCCATGTAAAAAAAAGGCAAGGCCAAAAAAATATGGCAAGAAGCTATGAAGAATGATCTTACATATTTGAAATTAAATAAATATTTGTTATTTGATTAATTACAATGAAAAGAAAGAAAATACATAGTCAAACCCACTTAATGGAATAAAGGCATGGTTTTTTGTTGTTGTTGTTGAGTCATTTGAGCCATTTCGACTTGTTATTATATCAGTGGGAATGTCCACCTATATCCTGTATATATTTTAGGTCTCATTTGGATTACTTCAAGTTTGATTTGCGACAATTTGAATTCGATTTAGTAATTTAGGTCAACTTGAACAAAAATGATTCAATAAGGATCAAAATGGCTCAATTTGGGTAGTTTGAAAGAAGTTTGTAGTTATTTGTAATATATATAAAAATAGGACCCGGTCATAATTTCACCATTAAATTCAAGCATTTCAACCAAAATCTCTAAAAGAATAATCGGCACCCCTCCCAGCCCCACTCATTGATTTTACATACATCAATGCCACACACATGATCTCAATCTCGACCAGACCCCATGATTTCAACCTTGCCGCACCTCTACCGATGCACAACATCCCTGTGCAGGCACGCAACATCCATGCCACGTTAGGTCCTCTGTTAGTTTGCGTTCAACACCCAACCCTAGATATTCCTCTTTTCCTATAAATCTAGATGTATGATAATCATCAACTAATATTGTTGATGATAATGGCGATTTTCACTAAAAGATGCTGAGAGAATGGCGTCTTCTTCACTATTTGAGCCGACTTGGCACAAGAAGTGTGTCAATTTGGATGGGAATGATAGTAGGCTACAACCATTGTTAGAATTAAGGCGACGGAGCGCTACAATAGTTGTTTTTTAGAGGCTTAAAATTTAGTTTGCCGTTAGGGCCTTTGCTTTCCTTTGCAATATTTCGAAACTTTGAAGTGTTCCCTCTAATGTTTTATTGTTCTAGCCAGACAATTGAATTTGCCACTAGGTTGTTGACCCAATTTGATCCTAGCTTAATTCTTGCTTATTTGTTTCTTTTCTGATCCAATTTTTAAGCTTATTATTGTGTGATTATTAATGGTTCCTTTTTAAATTATAAATTTCTAGACCCTAATATTCTGAAATTTATGATGGATTCATGCCCTCTTATTACCACTTTGAATTACTCTTCTATTGCTCCATATGTTTACGGGTTCATGTTTCTATTTCATGATAGTTTGTCTCCCTAGCAAGTTGATGTGAATCTCCCATGAAATCCTATGTGGATGCACAAGTTAGTATGATTAAAGGACTACTAAGTTTGATCTCACTATATCATACCCTTGCATACTGTCATTGTCATTAAGTTAGGGCATCTTAGTTATATGAGTAATTTAGGTTCATTAGTACCTTAATTTTATCTATTGAAATTAAAATTAAAATCTGAATTTAAAACCAAATTGGACCACCTACATCATATCATCATATGGCATTTTTTGTTCATCGTTAGGGCATTATAGTTATGCATGTTGCCATCATTTAATTGATTAGAAACCATTCACATATAAACCTAGGCACAAATCCTCTATTGATCGTGTTAGAATATATAAGTTGCTTCATTTTCCACCTACATCAGCTTAGTATCAAATCAAGTGTTGAGTGCAGCTATAGTAGCATATAATCTTTACTCCAGTTAAGTATTCAGTTAGTGCTTAAGTTTATTCGTCATTTTTGTGCATTCATTTGCATTTTCATCCCCACTAGCATAGCATGTTATATAGGTTTAATCATCCTTAGAGGAGTTAGCTTCACACATCATAGAAGTGACTGACTTAAGACTAGAGTTGTATCGAACACAATGGAATAATCCATTCCCACAAAGACGATCAAGAAAGAAATTCGGTAAACCTGATGCAACTTTATATTCTCAATATCCTCCCTCTGAAAGGCAAGTAAAGGAGGTTCCATATAGTTATGGACATAACTACTACGGTAATCATGACTAGCATGATGAATATGAACCCAATAATAAGTATGACTATAATGACTCCAACCCAATATTGAGGATGTATGTTGGTGAGTCTCCACCTCACAGAGGAGGTGACTTATCATGTCGCAAAAGGACTAGATGTCAATGTCTCTTATAAAGAAAACTAACCGAAAAGCGAGATAGGATTCTTCTAGACCAACTCAATTGTATGACAAGTCTCTTCCAAAACCCTGTACGACTCCTAATACACTTCAGGTGATTAAGTCTACACCACATGTAGTTGATCCATCTCCACGTGAGTGCCTTTAGCACTCAGAATTATACAGTCAAGTAGCTCTAGAACACATGTTGACTCGCTCACAAGTCAAGAGGCTAACCCTAAGGTTAACCTGTAACATCCCAAAATTGAAGTTAATATTGTAACATCCCAAAATTGAAGTTAATTTGGACTGAAAAGAAAAGTTTTTTGGACCTAGAAAGAATAATTTTGGACCTATTTATGAGAGGTTGAAAACAGGGGGACCAATTTGTAATTTCGCCAAAACAGATAAGGGCAGCCGCTGATCCCTTTCTCCGCCTCTTCCGCGTGTCGCGTGAGACGCGTGGCCGCCTGGAGCTTTTTCTCTCCCTCTCGGTCTCTTTCTTCCGCTCGATGTCGCGCCCCTCGTCGCGCCGTTTCCGCCGAGAACAGGAGCAGAAGCAGCCAACGGTGGCTGCTGCAGGAAAGCAAAGAAGAAGAAGGAAAAAGGAAGAAGAAGAAAAGAAAGAGGAAGGAAGGGAAAGCTATTTCAGAATTTTCATGATCAACGATAGGTAATTCTTTCCGATTTATTATGTTAATGCAATGATGTATTGATGTGATGTGATGATGCGTATGCGGAAATATGTGTAATTTGTTGGTTTATTATGTGTATGCAATTATGTCTGATGTGGTGTATTTCGTTAAATACACCAGGAAATGAGTGTGATTTGATAATCTGTGCAATGTTATGGTATGGATGTAATTTATGTTTAATTGTTGTTAATGTGGTAATGTTATGACTGTTCAATGGGTGATGTCCTGATGTGGTTTCCTGTCAAGGCTTCAAGAATACCAAGCTAAAGGAACGTTTGCCGGGCTTCTAGATGAGAGGATATGGAAATGATAAGTCCACATCACTAAACAGAGTCATGTATGAGTATATGTATGCGTTGATGATATTTTGCATGTTATGTATTTTCTTTATTGATCATGTCTTGATGTTATATGTATTTATTTTATGTTGGATATTGTTTTACCTACTGGGTTTGTTCTAACAAACTCCTGTCATTTCTGGTGGCAGGTGCTGCATAAGAAGGATCACGGGTTATGGTGTGAGGTACAGCAGAATGCTGCAAGGTAATGAATGATTTAAGAGAGTTTTTTTGGCGACCCGGATGTCGGGACGTCACATAACCCTTATCATGTAAAGAGTTATGTTGATCCCTTTAGCATAAGCAAGCCAGAGATCAAGGACAATGGTTTTATTTTCATTGAGACTTGTGATGGTAGTGCCAAGGCAGGAAGTCAAAGATTTAGGTGTCACCACCCACAATCTCGTGAAAGTGACATCATCTATCCCAAAGGTTGAGGACAAACCATTACCTAAGCCCGAGGATTTGAATCCCATGGAGACCTTAAGAGGTACCTAGCCTCGATACCTATCAACTTTCTAACAAAACTATCTTGTATGCCTCTACGGATATGTCCACAATCGATACTAATCCATGGTGCGACTCAGATATTTTTGATTTTAAGGATAGCAAGTTACTTAGCGAATTTCTAGAGTTATTTGCTAAGTAAGCCAATCGAATACCCTAAAACTTAATCTAGATATTCTAATCTAAACAAAAATTCATCTAAAGAGTTTATTGACACGCGACCCATTTGAATACCAATGTATGCTTGAGGTTGGATGTGTAATTTAGAAAAAAAGAACTATATGTAACTTTTTTTTTTATGGAAGACTATATATAACTTAGACAATAAATAACATGCGAAGATTAGATGCAACACAAACTACTCAATAAAATGTCCTAATCTAAAGCATACTCTAATACCAAATATGATGTGAGACAAGCGAGTGCAAATGCATATAGTGAGATCAACAAGTGTAATCAGCAAAATTATCTCGGGCAAACGCAAATATTTTTGAAAATATTATTTTGTGATGATTAAGAAATTAATTAAACCCACAAAATTAATCCCTTTAAATTTTCAATTAAATAGAACTAAAAGTAATTAAGAAACTATCAATTCATATTAGAGTTAAGTTACATCTTAACTAAACCAGAATTAGGAATTTTAAAGATTTGTGTTCACACAATATTGACCAGTAGTGATTAGTAGAGCAATTTCAAGTGAAATACGGACAAGAAATAAATCCCTAAGAAACACGAGTAACCAGGGATTAGATAGATGAAGGAGACATCTGAGCTGAAGAAGTTTAGACACCTAAATGCAACCTTACTAAGGCTTGATGCAACCTTACTAAGGCTTGACGATCGAGCTAAGGAGTACAGGTACAGGAGAATAGGGTTATGCATGATTTGGTAATGCTATAACCATTTCAAATAAACAAACTCGAACCAACAGTTCTAGCAACAAAAGACGCCATTATGAAGGACCTCAACATAGCTAACTTTCAACAAAGCTAAATGCTTCCTATCTTGTAAAACATTAAGTCTAGGATCTCCTATCAACAAAGTAATTTCCATGAAGGCATTCATATTTCAATAAGCCAATATCTAGTTTCAAGAATAGTAACATACCCAAAACCTAGGGCACTTCACAGAGATCAATGAGCCTTACCTTTCCAAATCGCGAGCATAGGGATGCTCTCGATGGAGAACGATGCGGAGGCCTTGAAAGGGAAGTGGAGGTCCGCGGCAGAACAGGAGACGTGGAAGGAGAGCGGCAGGAGCCGCACGCAGAAGCGGAAGATGATTTCCTCTCCGCGATCTTTCTCAAAGCATCCTGCTCCAGAAGGTCGAGCTCCTCTGCACTGAAGCCCCAGTCCTCGTCGAGCCCGATCATCTCTGTTTCTCCACGCTTCTCTCCAACCATCGCTTTCCGGAGCAAGAATGGAAGAATGGACCGGCTAACGACGATTTTGAAGGGGATTCATGTTCGGTAAACAATACGGCGCTGTATACTTTCAATACATACATATATATATATATATATATATACAGCATTTCCCCCTAAAATAATTTTTTTAATTTTAAATTTTTATTTATTACCTTAATATAAGTATAAAATTTTTCTTCAAAATATATTTATATACACATAAATATATTTATATTCAAATACTTACATATAATTAGATAATTAAAAATAAATATGCATTTAGATATATGTATCTATATTTAATTGTATATGTAATCATATATGATATTTATTAATCAATTTTTTATCTAATTTACCATAATCTGTAGAATTTCGGACATTTTGTCTAACCTTCTAAGTAGTACACTCGCTTTTTTCATTTACACATTCTAATGAAATTCTTTTAATTATAATAAAATTTAATTTATCTAAAATTTAATGAAAGAAAGATAAGTTCAAAAGACACTGAGAGCATCCTATTTGAGAATATAAATATAATTCAAAAAATAGTGTAGTATTTAAATAAATTCATAAAAATATTCCCATAAATATATGATTTTATAAATTTTAAAAATTTGGATAAAGTTTTATTTCTTTTACTAATTTTTAGAACAATTAATGTTTTTAATTAAAATTATGTTTATACATTTATTTGTTCATAATGATGACTAGTATTAATATTTTTAACATGAAGTGCATAAATTTACATAACATATATAAATAAATTTTTTTAAATATATTATATGTTTAGTTATTTAAAAAATAATAATTATTATTTTTTTATTTATAGTTAACTTAAAGTAAATATTAAATTTAGTTAATAATATTTTTATTACACTTAAATAGCTTTTTAGAATGAAAAGAAAAGAGCCTCATTAAATGTCAAACTCTTAGATGAATATGTATTTTTTACTATTTATAAGCATCCGATAAAATTATATCATATGATAGCATAAGTCACCCATAAAAATGCATGGTGATGAATCACCAACTCAATTGCGAAGAGGTGTTCTTGCACAGTGGAGAAAAAATTTGCTTGAAAATTAAAAGATCTCGAATTTGTACTACATCACCATAATTGTCAAGTGGAGCAAAAAAAATTATAATATTTATGAGTAAATAAATTTAAAAAAAAAGATATTTACCTGGTGAACACAGAAATTAAATTAATTTACAAATTTCATCATAAATCTCAAAAATATTACAGATATCACATCTAAAACAACTATTTTTTTATTTTTCACATCTTACAATAAATTCTATCAGAAGATTTAACCATAATTAAATCTCAAAAAGGTCTGATGCTCAATCGTGATGCTCACGTAAGAAGAAGATGCAAATAATAGACTGATGTCGCGTGAATACGTTATCGTCTCGTGAGAATACGCTGTCGCCTCGCGTGAATATACTACCGCCAGAACCAATGCAGCTTTGTAATGCCCTAACATAAAAGTCGATGGTTAAACGATGCAATCAATAGCTGAGATTTTATTGAAATTTAACTATAGTTAAATCTTCAGATAGAATTTACCGCAAAATGTGAAAAACAAAAAATAGCTATTTTAAATATGATATCTGTAATATTTTGAGATTTATGGTGAAATTCGTAAATTAGCCTAATTTTTGTGTCCATCATGTAAACATCCCTTTAAAAAAACACTCAAATACCGATAACTTCTTGACCATATTGGTTCACTAAAAACTGTAGTGATGCTTTGTAAAGATTTACAAATTATGGTAACCTCATGCAATGCATTCCTGTTTATTCAAACAGAAACTTTTTTTTTTTTATGCGGAATCAAAATATAACTTTAAAAAAAACATTCATAAACATTAACATCAAAATTAAATCATATACATATAAATATGACAACTATTTTTGGGTAGCGATAGATGAAATGGCATCCATCTCCTCTTGCAATAGAAGAGCGTCTATGAAAACATCTAGGCTCTCCCCATCCATCACATCCTCAATGGAATGGTGTGTGAAACCAATCCGGTGATCAGTAACTCGTCCTTGTGGGAAGTTGTATGTCCGTATCCGCTCCGATCTATCACCGCTTCCAACCTGAAAGAAGAAATACATTTTTGTTGTTCAATTTACATATATTTAAGATACGAAATCTCGAGAGGAAAGAAAAGCAATGGCACTTGCCTGCTCTGAGCGGAGCTTTGAACGATTCCTATGAAGCCTGGACCTCTCAAGTTCGTATAATCTGGCTCGCAGAACTTTAAGAGCCTTTGCCTTGTTCTATGACAAGAATAAAGACGTCAAATTTCATGTAACTTCTTTTGGGCTTCGATCATCTTAACCAAATCAAAGGTTATGCATTCTGTTCATGGCTCTTGCAAAAATGCATTGCTCAAGTTTGGTCTGGACAATATTGTTTGGAATCTAACTTGATCTAACAGCCTTAAAACCGACATGACCCTCTTAAGGTGTTAGAAGTCTCGAACTTGACTTGGCCCTAGTTCCGGTTTCCAGTTTTCTCAAAATGTTTTTGTCGTTGAAGTTTAGGCGGATGCAATCTTGATATGACCTGATATAGCCTCTACTGAACTTGACAAATTGCTAAGAGGACTTCGGCTTTAAGAAGGGGTGTGTTTGGGTTTGAGCTGAATCTAATCCAGTCAAAGCTTCAAACTGAACTTGCCTAATCAACGGCTGAACGCGTTAGAAACTTATCTCAAACTTGACTCGAGGTCATCCCACCGATTTACCAAATGTTTCTGAGTCAATTTCAAGCAGATTCAATCATAGTGTTATTTGATAAATTCGATATTGAAGTCTGATAAATCTTTCAAAAGAAGTATGGTGTTACAATGGGTACTGTTTTTGCTATGGTTCAAAACTGAAATATACTAGTGAGCTTCAAATCGATTAGTCTCTTGTTTGATAATTAACAGTACGCTTATTTTAAAACCACCTATTTCCTTTGACAGATTTATCAATATCATATGGGCTTCATCAGGTCATATTGACATTGCATCTACCCAAAACTTCACCAAATCAAGAACTTTCAGAGAACTGGTCAGACAAATTGGGCAAGTTCGTTCAAGCAAAATTGCTAACACAATTGACTAGATGGGTGAAGCTCATGCTACATTGTGTTAGATTAAGGTTGAACCCCAACACTGCAATCATCTAAAATCCTATTTCTTTTTACACATCTAAACATTTGAGATACTTGGTCAAATGGACTTGAGTCAAGTTCCAGCTAAGTTCCTAATCCATTGAGTAAGTGGGGGAGAGTCTGGTTTAAAAAGTTTAGCACCAACCATGTGTTGCGATCTTTCATCTTGTATTGCCACCGCAATTCCAGTTGGAATATGCGTTATTCTAACAGCACTGCTTGTCGTGTTCACCGACTGACCCCCAGCCCCTCCAGATCTATAAGTATCAATTCTCAGGTCCTCATTACGTAGCTGGACATCAACCTGCACAGTGGACACACAACAAGCAAAAAATAACATCCATGTATCATGCAAGCTTATTACAGTATAAAGAATATTTTTTTTTATTTTCAATCTTCCTAAAGGAAATTACAGCATAAAGAAAGGACCAGGAGGAAGAGCATGTCCACTATAAGTATAACATCTTACCTACTTCAAAAAAACCACAACTACGAAAAAAAATTACAAGTGAAGGAAAACAAAAAAGAGAGAAACAAAGAAAACTATGGAGAAAAAGAAATGAGAAAAAAAAGGAAGTAACGAAATCTAAGTGCAAAAAATGTTGTCATCAACATCGGATTATTAATATCGGCCAATAAGCTGACACTAATGATGTAATCTATATCAGGTCAACGACTACAATAATGGTTGATGTAGATAGTAGATTGGCATCAAACATTTGAAAGTGATGTTATTGCGAGATATTATAGTCCCTATATTGTCAGCTTAACATCAATTGATTTCAGCATTGATTACAACAGATGTCGATACCCTTATCTGCATTGTCTTGAGCAATTGACACGATTAAGTGCATATGCACCAACCTTGAACCGACAATAATGCCCTTATCCACATTGGCTACTCAAGCAGACGCAAATGAAGGATCAACATCAGCCACGGCCTGATTCTAATAACCTTATTTTATGTTATTTCAAAATCTTATTTCCAATGTCAGACAATTTAATTCTCTTATTTGTGTTGGTTTAAGCAACTAACGCATATATGCACATTTGCATCAACCAAGGGCATCAGTGGCAGCTTATATGGTTCGTGATGGGGAAAAAACATGGTTTCATGTCTATTAGCATTAGATTCAAAAACTAGTGCTAATACTCCCGTCATATCCCTCCCTTGCTCCCCCCTCCCCCTCTTCAGGCCAGCTTATCGGACCGATTCTACCAGAAACCGATTCGGTAAGAACAAATTCGGCCCAGAACCGATTGAACCAAACCAATTCTGGCTAGTTCCAGGGCGCAGAACAAGTTAACCGGTTCGAAACGAGACTGGTTCTATTGAATCGGAACCGGTCCGGTTCCTTTTTTTTTAAAAAAAAATTGATGGGGGAAAGAGCTCAAACGCTTGTTTAAACCGATGGCTTGCCGGAAAGTCATATTCTCCACCTGCAACACCTTAATCCGTTGTTGCAGCACGCTAACTTGGTCATGCTTTCATGGTGTATTGTCTCCCAAGACCTCTTGACATCCTTCTTCTCCACCACTTTTTTTTTCTTTGGTCAGGTATTTGCCATACGCCCTCATCTTCTTCAGTGACTCTCCGTAGGCAGAGATCTAGAGAGTCAGCTTTGCCTACAACACATTGCTCTGTGATGCAGAATCAACAAAAGCCTCCTGGTGGCGCTCCACAAGGTCCCGCCCACTTCAGGGCAACCTTTAAATGCTCCACCTAGCAGGCCTCCGCCTGCTTGTTCGCTGACCAGGTGGAGCTGTCCGCCTGGTCCCTCTAGGCCCCCAGGTTAATGCATTTTTATTGCGATGCCCTAAGTGCTTCGGACAAGTCCTTCAGCTGGGTTTCCACCCTAGTCATATTCCCAACAAATCGCTCCAAAGCAACAACTATCTCCACCCTGATCTCCACAATAAGAAGATCCACGGTCTAGAGCCTCTCCCTCACAGCAATTCTAGCTTTGTTAGCTGCAACTTGGAGCTTCATCTAATTCATCAAGTAAAGAACGATGTCCTCGCCCTCTGTCTGCCAAAAAAAACCCCTCCCATGTCCTTCTGCATAGTGCCTTTGCAAGCACTTTCCCTTCAGGGATTAGGTCAGATAACATGCGTTGCCACTCCACATCCTTTTTCTCTTTCTCCTTCTCACCCTCATTCTCCTCTCCATCTTTTTCGGCGCTCCCCTTTTTCGGCTCGGACGAGAAGGCCACATCCCCCTGAGTCTTCCCTTAATTTCATGATCCAGAGAAAAATCATTTTGATAATATCTTCAATAATATTATGGATGTGAAAGAAGAAATTAAAGGGAGTGCAAAGGCAAGGGAAGACTTACCCAAGGGCACCTTCGACATTGAAGGGTCATGGACCGACCATAGACCCTATCCAATAAGTGAAATGCATTAGCTATCGGGTCTTCAGTTGGGCAGTAAGGGTCAAAGAAGAACAATCCCTCCTTAAAACTAGCATTCCTTTTTAAGTCCAAAGAGTTGCGAGGAAAGAGAAGAGAATCCTTTGTTCCTGGTTCTCCCATAGTTGGATTCTCTGAAAGCACAAGAATGCTTAGAATTGTATTCCAACTTAGAACCCTTTGTAATTTTGAGAAGCATTACTCTTTGGAAAGCATAGTACGATGAAAATTGCAAGAAATGAAGGTAACTCTAAAAACCTAAATTAGAGCTTAATGAAGTAAATAAGACGATTCTCAACCTCAGCGTCTATATATTGTAGAAAAAAATTAAGATTATGTGTGAATGGATCAAGCACAAAAATCTCAAGATGGGTATGCATCTACTATTGCATGTTGTGTCAAGTTGAAAGATTCCATTTGCATAGCATGAAAAGCTATAATTGTCATGTATTTATACAACGATTGTTATCAATAGCTTTTAAACAACTATTGTTGAATGTTGTTTCAACTGTAATCATAAAAGTTTCACTGTTTTCCAGAAACATCTGTTTATCAACTATTTGTGAAGTTGATATGAGAAATCATGACGTAGATATTGTTATTAGGGCTGAGCAAAAATTACCATAAATGAAAGAAAAAAGAACCAAATCTGAAAAAGGCGAACCAAAATTTTTGGTAAATCAAACCACTGGGTTCAATTTAGGTTACCTTATTGTACAAATCATTGGTTTCAATTTCAATTTCAAGTGAGGTTTTTACTAACTAAAGTCATTGGTTAACCGAACTCGTTTACCCGATCTATATGTTTACCCAATCTATATGAACCTACTGTGCGTTGGACTACTTTGTTAGAAAGATATTTAAATTATCATACTAAGCTTGCTATGAGTAATAGTGTAAAACCTTAATCTTCTTGTGCAGGATAATACAATGTTTCACTTACACAGTCGTACACATACATCGCAGTCGGTTAACCACCTACATGATAAGACAATGTTGCAGTTGCAGTCAATACAAGTATATTATACTCCAAAGCATACCATGTGGAGATGAATAGACTAGTGCACAGTATGCAAGACAATCTACAATAACCAAAGAATCTCATTATCGTGCAGACACTAATGATATTTTTTAAGATGATTATGGTTTTCCCAACAATAATGTTGTATTATTAGAATTAGACGATCCTTCAATCATGGAATAGCCAGATTCGTTAAAGGAAATTTTGTCAACTGATTTGTTCTACTCAAAAATGGCCAAAAACAACCACCATTAGTAGATGACAATAATGTTAATGTAATGCATGGAATCTAAACTCTAGTGAGAATAAAAAAGAAGTAAATATAATTCAGAGAGTGAATATGGTTAATGTTTAATTCTAAAAACATAGCCCCGTTTGTCTACAAGTTTAAAATTAACCTGGTTTAATTTTAACCAGGCATATCACGTCACACAAAAAATTTAATATTAAAAATTAAATTTATTTCACATCCTACACATATTACTAAAATAATAACTAACTTATATCACATCACTCACATATTCCAACATAATAACCAACTTTATATCACATCCCTCACATATCCTAATATAATAACTAACTTTATTTCACATCATTCACAACTTTCAATAAAAAATATCTCTATCCAAATTTAATTTTAACCTTCTTAAATTTAACCTTCCAAACAAACACACATATAGTGAATTTTTTTAATAAGTGGCCTAAGCCTTTAGCACTTCACTAAAAGAAATTATAAAAGTATATCAACTAACATTCTCACAGAGGATATTGCAAAAATTAATAGGAAGCGGCATACCACTTTTCCAGCAAAAGTCACCTAGTGTAGCTAGATGAGCTAAAAAATCACTTAATTTGCATTTTTGTTACATATGTGTTAGCTTATAGTTACGAAACAAAAGTAAGAGATCCATTATGTGTTCAATCACAAGATCCATTGGCCTGTCGCTGCTCCATCTTCTATCAGTTTTCCATTGTAGTCTACTTTGGATGAGTTGTGATGCCTCCAAAGAGTCACCTTTCAACCACAAACCAACTGCCCTTCTTGCTTCATTTGTTGCAACCTTCGGTCCTTCAAGTGCTCCTTTCTTTTCAATAATGAGAATAAAACTTCAAAGTATCTTCCAACTTTCACCTTTAATGAATGCTGCAAAATAATCCCTGATAATGAAGCAAGCTCCCGCCACACCACCACCATGTACTGATCCATCAAAATTAAGTTTGAGTCATTTAGAAGTGCGATTATTAATGGAGGTGATATATTACTTTTATTAATGTATATTTTAAGAATATAATTAACGTGTGTTTAATCTTCTTTGCTAACAAATTTATATTTAGATGCTTGCAGGATTTTTATAGTTATACCTCGAGATTGTGGAGGTCGTGGTGCACCCACTTCAAAAAATGGTCCAGTGTTTGGGTGCTTTATGGCTGAGGAGACTGAGGTCCACTTGTCTCTTGCTTCAACATCAGTGCAACAATAGATCTATCATCATCGCTTGGAAGTGCTAACAATCACGAGGCTCAGAAAAGCCATGAGGATGTAGAAGAGGGACACTTTCTCACTACCGACGATGCAAAATATACGTAACATTTGCTTCTTTTTCATTAACGACTTTCATTTATTATGCTAATAAATAGTTTAATTCACAGTTTTAGTGACCCCAAATCCAATCAGGACCTATGCCCAGCTTGCGCCGAACATGCAATGTAAATGTTTTGTGCATGGCTATATTGGAAGGATGTGCCAATAAATTTAAGGGTAAATAGCATGGCTATAGCAAATAGGTCCCTCAAATATTTAAATGTAGCAAACTGGTCCTCTAGTTTGATGAAATATGCATATAGGTCCTTGGTCGTAACAGACGTTAGAAATTATTTTCTCTCTCCTCCCTCTCTCTCCTCTCTTCCAGACAAGAGGGACCACTTTCCCTTTCTTCCACTGTTCGGGAAACCGTCGCGCATCGCCCGCTGCCGCTCCGTCGCCCTCCTCACCTCCACCCCGTCGCCTCCCGGCAGCCCGCCGGCCACCGGCCACC
>KZ452966.1:184070-199916 GCA_002786265.1 Apostasia shenzhenica | reverse complement strand
TAAGGAGCAGAAAGGAGAATAAAGAAAGAACGGAAAGGAAATAAGTGAGGAATTTCCAAGCTTGTAGAAACGAGATAAAGGTTGGTAAATTTCTTTCCCTAAGTTTTGGATGTTGGCTTATTATGTTTCAGAATTGAAAATTAAGTTATGATGCCGTGTATTTTCTTTTACATAAGAAATGCGTGTGATTTGTTGATCTTATGAGGTGATGTGGTGTTGATGATTGTTGTATTACTAAGAACCGATGAGGGTGCAAATTCCTATATGTGTTATTGCGATGAGGCGGGAAGTGTATGTTGGGTGATGTCCTCATGTGAAATCACCGATGTAAAGTACAGCTCCTGACAAGCCTTTTAGAATAAAAGCTGTAGGGACTTTTGTCAAAGCTTCTAGGTGAAAGAATTAGAAAATGATAAGTCCCATCACTAAACAAGAGTAATGTGTGAAGTTTATGGTAATTTTTGTGAGAAATATTGATGTGGGGATTATGATGATACTTTGGTATGTAGGTATGTTGCATAATATGTTACCTGGTTTAATTTTAACTAGGCATATCACATCAAACATAAAATTTAATATTAAAAATTAAATTTATTTCACATCCTACACATATTATAAAAATAATAACTAACTTATATCACATCCCTCACATATTCCAACATAATAACTAACTTTATATCACATCTCTCACATAACCCAACATAATAACTAACTTTATTTCACATCATTCATAATTTTGAATAAAAAAATATTTCAATCCAAATTTAATTTTAACTTTCTTAAACTTAACCTTACAAATAAACAGACCCATATGTTTAATTATTGTTCATGCGATGATATTTGTATTTATCTTATGTTGGATACTGCTTTACTTATTGGGTTTGTATTAACAAATTCCTGTCATTTTTGGTGGCAGGTGCTGCATAGGAAGGATCACGGGATATGATATGAGGTATCAGAGGTTGCGACAAGAAAAAAGGATGTTTAAAGAATATGTTAAGGTTAATTAATGTTTGTTTTCTTTTAGTTCCGACGCCTCGGTTGCTGGTGCTCGGTCAAGTGTAATGAGAGGGGTCGAGGACCGGCAGTCGGTACGTTACAATTTCACTAAATGATTAGAAGTTGTCCCACTAGCTTAACTTACGCCCCATCACATGGAAACGTTCTTATGGGCTAACATCATTTGCTGCTACAAAGTCCAAATGACAATCAATACGGACAACAATACACCATTGTCGCTACCCACAAAGAGGACTTCTGCGACAAACATGGTATCAACTCCGCTTTCCGTCTGTATGGCATCCACAAGCCAACGGAATAGCGAAAGCCGCAAACAAAAATGTCATGAACGCTCTTAAAAAGTGGCTAAATAAAGCTAAGAAGCATTCTGGCTCTAGAAGCCATATGGGCCTACGACACAGCCCATCAAAAGTTACCCAAGTGTCTCTATTTTCATTGGCTTCTAGCATAGAAACCATCATTCTAGTGGAACTAGAGTACTATCCCCCCCCCCCGCGAGTAGAAGCAACTATCGCATACAGCTCTTGCAACTTTAAAAGTGGACCAAAGACAATAGCGAATCTCTACACCTTGACATGGACGTCCTAGAAGACCGTCGGAAACTCGCAGCTCAACAAACAGGATCTCCCCGTCTTCAGGGCCACAACTTCTTCTCAGGTGGCCTTGGCATCCTCCTTCATCATCGCAAGCTCCCCCTCGGACAGCCTCCATCTCCTTAGCATGCGCGGCTGATGCGGGACAGATGACTGATGATGCAATTTAGAGATCAGTGAATTATATGTAGCAGAATATCACAAATTAATACTAAATTTTATAACTCAATTTTATAATAACTGAGAAATTAACTAAATCCACAAAACCAATTACTTTTAAAATTTTAAATAAATCAGATCAATGGCAACTGAAAAATTATCAATTCAGGTTAGGACGTAATTCGGTTTTCAACATATCAGAAATGGCGTAACAAGATTATAGGACCTCACGTTATTTAATCAATAATAATTAAATTGCACTCAATAATGACAGGTCGCACAGGCTCATATTAGTATAATTTTATTTAAGTTAATAATTACTAAAAACTATGATATCTTAACTAGGACATGAATTTAAATAATTAAACAAACCAATGAATAGTGATGTCTAATTAATATTAAATTAATATATTAGAACATTTAATGGTAAAAATCTAAACTATTATTTTTAACTTTACAAAGTAACACAGGTCATCAATCAAATTATAAAAGACTCATCTAATAATAAAAGCAAAAAATCAATATATCTTAAAAATATAAACCTTAGCATAAATTTATCATTAATTACACCTTAGACACATAAATAAACTTAAAAAAAAAGTTCAACATTATCATAAAAATAACATACATCAATAAAGATAATTAATTAGAAGTCTGAGATATGAGAAGTAGACCTGAGCAACAGGCGAGCCGGGTTTGGCATGAATCGAGCTTAACCGGGCTTTGACTAAGTCAAATCGGGCCCGGGCTAGGCTTAGCCTGGCTTGCGGGCCAAAATAGTTAACCAAACCCGTTCAAAATTTATCGGGCTTTGACTAGCCCGTTGGACCACCAGCCCAATGCCCAGGTATAGTGTGGACACGCCGAGAGGTGCACGCATGCTTGATCAATCAGATGCTAGCGCGCGGGCTATGCAGGCGTTGTCGCGTCGGATGGAGTCGATGTGTGCATGTTGGCGTTGTCAACGCAAGCGCATCATCAGCGATGTGGAGGCGCGACAATGCAACCACGTCGGACCAGAGTCGACGAACTGAGTGCAAAAGTGCAGGCTAGCAGGTAGAGTGAACGAGGATGAGACAAGGTGAATGAATGCTAAGAGATGCAAGATGAATAGAATCGAACCCGAAGGGGAGAAGATAGAGCGGGTGAGTTTAGGGATTATCAACCAAGGCCCAAGCCCTTCCCTATCCGATATATTGATTCATTCCAGAATTAAATAATCCCAAAAAAAAAATACAAATCAAGTTTATTCAGGATTAGAGAAATAACAACAACAGGGAGGCATTTATATAGACTTCCATACAAACTGACACAATAAAAAAAATACATAATATAATAATTTTGCACACAAAAAAGGAAATACTAGATAACATGCCTAAAATAACAATCACAGAAATAGAAATAACTAATATAGAAAAAATGCGAGAAATGAAATCAGCCCAAAATGAAATCTCCAATCAATCAGAATGAATGAGAAATTTTCAATCCACAGAATCAGTAATCCGCAGCATCTATCTTTCCAAATTTATCCTGATAGTCAGTCGATCCACATCAAAGCAGTGTGGCTAGATCTCAATCGTTGACGATAAACTCTGCCAAGAGTGAATCGTCGTTCGATCGTAGTGCCCTCACCAACTCTCCCCGAATGCAAAAGACTCAGCTCTGTCAAATAGAGGTCCTCTCTGTTGTCATATCTCTCTAGCAAATTTGGATCAAGTCTATGCAGCTCATTTCTAGTAATCCATGAATCCTCGGACCGAGGTAAACCCTTCAAGTAACGCTGGTATCCTCGATTCCTTGTGAAAATCCGCTAATTTTTTATAAGTCTCATTGCTGACACTTTTTTTTGTTGATCTCTGCAGTTCCCTAACATGATATGCAAATGATTCAGAAGACTCAGACATTCTAGCATGCATAGGTAATAGAATGAGATTTACAGGAACTATACACTTATAATCATACACAATTTCGAATGGACTCGTGCCCACAGATCTATTGATAAAATTATTATATGCAAACTCAACACGAGATAAGACAATGTCCCAATTTTTTTATTTTTCTCCCACCAAACAACGTAACAGGTTTCCTAAGCTTCTATTAACTACTTTTGTTTGTCCATCAGTTTGAGGGTGAAAGGCTATGAAAAATTTATCTTTTCTGCCGAGCAGATGCCACAGAATTTTCTAAAAATAATTGGTGAACTTAGTGTCTCGATGAGACACTATTGACTTTGGCAACCTATGCAGTCTAACTATTTCATCGAAAAATAAATGAGCAATCCTAAAGACATCTGATATTTTAGAATAAGGGAGAAAATGTGTCATCTTAGAAAATCGATCAACCACGAGGTCCACGACACAGATGGAATCGTGCTTACCAGCAACCTTAGGTAATTCTAGAACAAAATCTATGCTAAGATCTTGCCAAACACGATCAGGTACGAGTAGAGGCGTATAAAGTTCAGTATTTTGCTTTTGTTGTTTCGCAATAACATAGGTCTGACACTGACTAACTATACGCGCAACATCCCTCTTGAGACTTGGACAATAAAATTGGTCCTCTATGGCCTCAATCATTTTATTTTTGCCAAAGTGACCGACTAATCTATCCGTGTGTAACTCCCAAACAAGAAAGTCTCTAAGGATGTTCGTGAAAGGCAGAGTATACGGCCACGAAAAAGGTAGTCATCCTAAATTAAAAACTTAGCAAACTAACTAGATTGCCCTTCTTTTATGGCAGCATAGATGACTCCAAAGTCAGGACAATTCTCATAAGATTCAATAAGTTTGTCAAATCTCGCAACCTCGACACTCATAGTGGATAGGAGTGAGACGCGATGACTCAAAGCGTTCACGACTTTATTTTTGATTCCTGCTTTATGTTTAAGTACAAAGATGTACTCTTGCAAGAATTTGACCCACATCGTGTGCCTTGAATTCAACTTATTTTGTGAATTCAGGTATCTTAAGGCTTCATGATAAACGAATAGAATGAATTTTTTAGGTAAGAGATAAGTCGCCAATACCTCAAGGCTTGCACTACAGCGTAAAACTCTTTATCGTAAGCAGAGTACTTTTGCTTAACATCATTCAATTTCTCACTAAAGAAAGCAACAAGGTAGTTTTCTTGGGATAATACACCACCTATGCCAACTCCTAAAGCATCGCAAGAGCCCTCAAAAACCTTCAAAAAGTCTGAAAATTTCAGAACAGAAGCTTTAGTCATCCTAACTTTTATTTCTTCGAAGGCTTTAGCAGTAGCCTTCACTCATTCGAATGATTCTTTTCGAATACAATCGGTAATCAGAGCAACGATGATGCTAAATACACACATAAAACTATGATAGAAAGTTACTAGTCCATGAAAGCTGCATACGTCATGAATGCTCTGAGGAACTGACCAACTAACTATTGCACTTATCTTTTTAGGATCAGCGGATACACCCTCAAATGATATTATAAAGTATAGAAAAATAACTCGATCAATTATAAATGCGTATTTTTTTAAATTCACATATAAGTTATCTTTCCTAAGAGCCTGACAGATCTAAGATAAGTGTACAACATGTTCTTCCCTACTCCTGCTATAGATCAAGATGTCGAAATAGACCATGATAAAGATACCAATAAATGGTAGCAGGACTTGGGTCATCAGCCTCATGAAAGTGTTAGGAGCGTTAAATGAATGGAATTGAACCCGGAGGGGAGAAGCTGGAGTGAGTGAAGTTTACGGATTCTCACCCAAGGCCCAAGCTCTTCCCTATCTAGAATATCGATTCATTCCAGAATTAAATAACTCGAAGGAAAAACACAAGTCAAGTTCATTCAACATTAGAGAAATAAGAATAACAGGGAGACATTTACATAAACCTCCATACAAATTGACTAAATAAAAAAATACATAATGTAATAATTTTCTCACATAAACGAAAAAATACCAGATAACATGCCTAAAATAACAATCACAAAAATGAATGTGGGAAATAAAATCAGCCCAAAATGAAATCCCCAATCAATCAGAATGAATGAGATTTCCAATCCACCAAGTCAACAATCCGCAGCATCCATCTTTTCAAAACTGTCCTGATAGTCAGTCGATCTAGATCAAAGTAGTGTGCCTAAATCTCGGTCATTGACGATAAACTCTGCCAGAAATAAATCATCGGTCGATCGTGGTGTCCCCACCAATGACCTAGAGCTTCACCATGTAGCTTGACCAACTTGATCTCAAGAGCTACAACATGGCCTAGAGAGTCACAAGGTCTGTCTTCATCAGACAATGTTCTAGGCCCATGTCCCGAATGTGGCTCTCCGCATCCACTGTCTCCCCCCATAGCTTCATCTACTACTAGAGGCAAATGTTCTACTAGTCCTGTCGTGCCAAGTATGCCTCCAGCTCTTCTGCCATGTCCACCAAATGATAGAGACAGCCTATGGTCTACAGCCACAAAAAGAAATAAGATCAATACAGGAGTAGCGATCATCATCAGCTAGAACGAAGAATAGACCATTACTTACCAGAAGGATGTCATTGGCCATCTTGCTGGAGAAGCCCTTCCCGTAAACCATGCTCAAGGTGTCCACTGAGTTCTTCGTCTTAAGGCCGAAGAAGAGGGCGTCCAAGTCTTGGCCTTGATGTCTAGGTAGCTAGAGTACAGTTGTTCTCTTGGAACATGAATAGTGCCCAGATCAACCATAAGTCCTAAGCCTCCTTAAAGATCCAAGAGAGAACATAAATGTAGGTCGTCTCATTCAGAAAAGCCTGCGATGACTAGCTTGAATTTGTTCATAATCTCTTTAAACTCCGTTTGTAGTGGCAGCATCATTCCCATGTCTACAAAGATGCTGTACACAATGAAGCTAGCTATCGGTGTGTTTAACCTTTCTTACTCTCTCGCCACACAAGCATTGATTTTTTGGTTTAGGCAAAAAGCACAAGTTGCGTTCAATACCTCATGCTATGCCATCATGCTCTTGTGGTGGCCGTTATTATCCTTCAAGAATTTCGACAGTAGCCTCATTGCTGGCCTCAACTTCTTCGTCATCAGTGCTATCTCAAAACCCTGACCAAGGAAACAAGAAAGAAAAGGAGTAGTTGAACAAACACTACAACAAACGAGGGGGCACACTCCTCTTATAAGCCATGTGCATTGACAACAATGAACAGGTATTATCAAATCTCAACTATTCGTACTTAAGCACCCTAACATGTGGAACCCACGCTCACACAAATCAACACAGTGCACGAAGTGTTGCAGCCTTCCCAAGGCAAGCACACCAACTGTGTACGGATTGGTCTATACTAGTCATTAATACACCAAATGACAACACGGACCTATCGTACAATACGCTAGTCACCCAAACTTACTAACCTTTTGCAAGAACATTCCAATCAATTCCCACGGTATAACAGATCGTCCCCTCAAGGCACCGACATGCCCTCCTTTTTCTCGTTTGCTAACACCATTATAAAACTTGCACAAGAAGATGGAATGATTGCATGATAAGACGATTATCAACCTGAACTGTTCCTGTGTCAGACGAGCACAAACCTACACTTTGGTAGATTACCTGGCATGCATATGAATGCAACACTAGAGCCACGCGAAGAGGTGCAAGAATTGTAGTCGATCGAGAATGAAGATGTGTGACCTTGTGGTATCCCCAGCTGGATGATGTAACAACATGGGCAGGATCATGCAGCCATGGGTCATTAAATTGAGGCTAAGAATGATCAGAAGGAAGTGAATGGAAGGTCTAAGATGAATTATTTTTTCTCACTCGAGTAAAATAACCTAGTTGTTAAATGATCTTACCCAAGGTTAACATCACTCTTACCTTCACCAAGATGTCAATCCTTTAACTTAAAACTAGGCTTCCCAGAAAATTCAGAAATTTACTTTAATCACAAACTCCTTGTTACAATAGCAAACAACTCCTTTATATAGAGACCTCGTTACATAGAAACCAAACAAATCATATGAATACCAAAAATGAAAATATCAAATACGTCCTTGATAAATAAAGAAAAATAAAAGATCAAATAAATACAGAAATCATTCTCTTCCTAGATCAGCTTCGAATCTTCAATTAAATCAAATCTATATTAGGTTAAAATAGAAATCATCAATCAGCTCAAATTATGAAATCAAATCAAAATCTCTAGTAAAAATCAAGTATATCTGAAATGAATGTATATAACAATTAATGCATGCTATCAAGGGTGTGGGTGTCCCATCACACAAATAACATGTTGGCATGTTCACAAGAAATTGAAAACACAAAAACAAATGGAATTTTCTTCAACAAAAAAAAAACAAATGGAATTTAAATCATACTGCACCCTGCTCCCACTCTTCAAGAGTATAAAATGTACAAACCACAAAAGCATCATATTACCTGCTCTCACCTCAAGAATACAATCTCTCTCATCAGCATCATCCTTAGGAATTAATAACTTCAAGAGTGACAACAGCAACTTTTTCTCTTCATTCACAGCTTCAGCCAATTCCTCAGCTGCTATCTGATGCATATCTTTATCTTCAAGAGGATCACACATCAAGGCCTTCAGGCTATCAATCTCCTAAATATTAGAACGTAAATGCCTCATTTTAAAAAACATATGCACGGAACATTTTAAATTTTACTCTAATTTGTTGTTAGCCATTAGAAAAATCAATTCAACAACTTAAGAGAAGCTTAAACGAATCAAAAAAGGGACACGCGCTAAAATTAACATGCAAAATGCAGAAAATTTAAAATACAATAAACCAAATCAAAATGTAAGACAAGTACCAGTTATTTTAAATCATTTAGAAAAGTAAACATTGTTGTACCAATTGATGGGCTCTGTTTGGTTGGAAACCATTTTAACTATAGCCATAACTAAAATGGCCTCCAATGTTTTTATAAAAAAATTATAATAAAAAATTAGTTATGATCGGAAAAAATTATAATTTTTTTGAAATATATGCATGATGAGAAATAAAGTTAGTAATATTAAAAATTGTATAGGATATAAAGTAAAGTTAATTTATGTATTAAGAATTGTGTATAATGTGATATAAAGTGAATTTTTTTATATTAAATTTGTGTATTGAGGATAAAAATTATAATTTTATTTTGGCTATGGCCATGGTCATGGCCAAAATGGCCTCAAACCAAATACAAAGTGAAACTTATATTGCAATAAGGTCCAAATTATTTATCAAATTACACCACTAATCATATATTCACTGAAGGTTTACGAAAGCGCCAACACATAAAGTTAGCCAATAGCAACAAGATAGAAACGATAAATACAACAATAACAAACAATGCTTTTATCTTACTAGGTGGGGTTGGCTATACAAATCACTTGCTTCCATTGCACTCTTTCAAACAACAAATCCCACTAGGTTAGATCGAGTAGATAAATCCTTTGTCGCCATTCTACGCTATCAAATAAGAGCTCCCCATTTAGCTCTAAGCATGCAAATTCATTCCTTATAGTTTCTTGTCGTGTCTTTCTCGATCTTCTGGTTTCACTTTTCTTCAAAACTTTCTTTTTATTTTTACGTAGGCAATATCTAATTCAACTCTCCTTATTGGAGCTTCCATTGATCTATAATATATATATATATATATATATATATATATATATATATTCAAACTAACTAGGCTGGCTCTGTTTGAGCTTATCCTCAAATAAAGCAACTCCTACACACGAATGTAATCATTTTTCATCTTATCTTTTCGTATATACACACTTATCTAACTGAGCATCCTTACTTTTTATGATACTTATTTTATTTATATGTATCTACTTTGTAAGTAGCACTCAATATCATATAATATCGCTAACCTTACCATTGCTCTATAAAATTTACTATTAAGCCTAAGTAATTTTTTTTATTACATAATATATCAAATGTGTTCCTTCACTTAATTGATCATACTTAAATTCTACTAATAACATTACTATTTATTTCATTGTCAATTTGTATGATTGATACAAGGTATCTAAACTATTTATTTTTTTGAATAACTTGATCACCAATTGTCATATCTCAAATATATGTGCAGAAACTTTGACAAAACTTATACTTCATATATTTAATTTTAAAACTACTAAAATGAAAATATTTAGTGTCTATGATATTCTTCTATAACTCAAGTTTCTCCTTAGCTTCATCTTCAGTTTTACCAATAAGAAAAATATCATCTGCAAAAAAATACACCAAAACATTTTCTTAAATATATCTAGTCAAAATCTCTATAACTAACATAAAAAGACATGGACTTAAGGCTGAGTCCCAGTGATTCAAATATAACAAGAAAATTCTTAGTCAAACCTCTTTGAGTTCGAACGCAAGTAACAACCTCTTTATATATCGATTTAATAACCTAAATGTAGAGATAAAAAAAAACTAAATATAACCAGTGCAAATCTAGCTCTTTTTCAAAAAATTTTAAAGCATTTTTCTTGAAATTTTATCATAGGTCTTTCTATATTGATAAAAATTAAACACAAATCTTCTTTTTTCTTCTTATACTTTATATTAAATATCTCAATAAATAAATAACTTTCATAAATCTACCCAACATGAAACCAGGCGGATCTGTGATATCCTACTATCACGACATAATTTATGGTCAAATAAATCCTTACAAAATTTTAAATTATGACTTATTAATATAATTTTTCTATGGTTTATACAATCCTATAACATACTCTTTCTCAATTCACTGGAAATCATATTAGCTTTTAAAAGCCCGGTACGCTAAGAAATTTTATCTCTCATACATTTTCAAACATCTATTAGAATGTCATTCAATCCTACTGTTTTTTTATATTTCATCTGCTTTTAAACCTTTCATACTTCATATTTACTATTACGCCAGATATATAAACAATTTCTATTTCCATTACGGATATTAAATTTACTTAAATAAAATGAATTGTCACAACCATCATTGAAAAGTTTATGAAAATAACTCATACATATATATTGAATATTTACTTCCTTAAAGTATTTTCTAATCTTCATCCTTTACGCATTTTTTTTGAGTCAAATTTTTAGTTTCCAATCTTTTACCTTGGCAAACTTGTATATGTATTTTTCTCCATTTTAAGTATTCAATCTCTCGTATAGATTCTCAAAATATGCATTCCTTATATTGCAAACTAGTTTCTTAAACTCTCATCGAATTATTATATATTTCTCTCAATCATCCACTTTCTTATATATAAACTAGTCATTACAACAAATTTTCTTCTTTTATATTTTTTTAATATCTTGTTTCTACCATCAAGTATCTTTATTATTTGCAATCATTTTTTTAAATTTTGATAACCTTCACCACTTTGTAAGTGTTGTTAGCAACTGTCATCCATATAAGATTAAGTTCTCCCTTAATATCTCAGTGCTAAAATTTGAAAACCCACCTCTTAAAGCTAGTTTTATTGTCATCCTTTGAATTTTACCATCGAGTTTGAAGACACTATTTTTATTTACTAATCTTTCTTCTACTCTTCATTTTGAAATCTAAGACCATTAGTAAATGTTGAGTAATTATATTTCCACTTGGAATAACCTTATAACTTTTACAACCTAAAGAATCTCATTATCTTACAAGAAAATAATCAATCTTGAAAGCCCATTCTTGTAAGAGATTAAATGCTCATATTTTTTCTTTAAACAAAGTATTAGCAATCATAAAATCATAGGCTAAGAAAAACCTTAAAATGATTTTACCATTTTCATTAGAGAGCCCAAAACTATACCCACTGATCACCATAAATGCTATTAAATTCCTCGACAACATTACTAATGTACTCATTTAGATTTCTTTCAATGAACATCCTTCTCTTGAAGCATTCTTTAAATCAACGCTTATAAACAATTCTAACAGTTGCGTTTATACTCAAATTTAATGTGCACTTACAATGTTAATAATTATTTCATCAATTACAAAATCTATAATCTATCTCCATTCCTTTTAACTTTCACTGCATCATCCTATAAACTTTTATCCAGAATTATATCTACCGCATTTCTAGTTTAATTCCTCTTACTTAAGTACCAAACCTTGAAGCCTAAACTGTAAATTTCTTTGGCTTCCCTACCCATCAATTTCTTTTTTGGAGGAACAAAATATTAATCTTCTTATAAATCATAATATCTATCAATACTCGTTAACTTGCCTGTTAAAGTACCTACATTCTAAGTTCCTAGTTTTATCCTTAACATCCTAGTTTAGCTTCTTTAACCACATTCATTTGAACCCTTGCTTTCTTATCCCTACACCCAAGAATCGATTTAGCGACTCTTGCATGTTTTTTACTATATTCAAGCAATAAAGAGCATCACTTCTAGGAAACACCCGTACTTTAGTGTAATTTCTCAAAAATTGACGTTATATATGTTCAACAAGTTTTACATTGATTGTCGACTGACTGCCTAACACAACCCTCCGTTTTTCTCATCCGAGACATAGAACCCAGCAATAGCGGATTGAGTCAACCAAGACCCAATCCAAAATTTTTCATATTATGTTCACTGACCTGATCAGATTTAACCAATACCTGACTCAAAATTTGATTTTAGACCTATTATTATTCAACTTTGACTTCGTGCAATGTACAGAAGCCAAATAATGAAAGACAAGTGTTAAATCACGTTGATAGATACCAATTCAATCATGATTTACAATAAAAAGTAGCACTTAATCAAGAATTTTGAGTTATTATTTTATATGTTCTTCAATGATAAATCAATTTTTTGGATTGCCTACCCAATTAAAAAAACTTTCATGTCATATTCTTCAATCAGAACCTAACCTAAAACACAAACGGACTTGACAAACACAAAAATTTGGGACAATTCAGGTCAAGTTGTTCGGCCTAGTCCAATGTTTACAACCATGGCATAAAAGACACTGAACTCAACATTTTCCTTCAGCCTATCATACTTTTCAAAAAATGTTTTTCAATATAAAACCGCAAGCATTTGCTTTCTGACACTGTAGATGAGCAGCAAGCTTTTGGAGAAGAAACAGTAAGGTACCTTTCTTTTGGCTCTCAAATCCTTAATTATTTCCAAAGTTTTCCCAATCTTGGAGAGCTCCTTGTTGGCTCTTGAACAATCAGATGCCGTCACTGCTGGCTGTCTTTAGAAACGTCAAAATCAAAAGCAGACATATGGAGAAACTAAACGAGTATCATAGTTACAAGAAGTCATAAAACTTAGGTAGGTAATATAGAAGCACTGCCTGTTCGCCGGGAAGCATCAAAAGAAAACCACGAGCAACAAAAACAGATCTTACAATGTTTATTTGCTCAAGAAGGTAAGCACTTTTTTGTTCTATTGCTATCATTCTTTGTTCCATTATTTTCAGTAGATCCGGAGAATGCTGAAAATTCACTTCTGGAAAAAAAAGTAAAAAAAAAATAATAAAGAGACAAACGGCAATAGCAGTTTAACATATCAAGCACATCAGTTCATAACAATGAAATATTTATGTAAAGAAGAAATCAAGGCTCAAGATAGACATCCAAAGCATTTAAGTTGAGATGAGATGTATAAGGAATCAACTGATCAATCTCCCTTAACCATCCAACCATACAAAAGCCACCTTTTCGGTTAAACAGTGGGGCTTACATATAACTGAATGATAGGTATGACTTAAAAATTGGCAGCATGAGAATGACTGATTTATACCCTGTAATTGAAAAGCAAAAATGTAAATTGAAAATTCCTAGATTATTTGCCTGCTAAGAAGTATTGGAATTCTTAAAAAATATGATAGAACTTAATCATGATTCACACATGCTACGAGATAAAAACAATAACTGTCCCAAACAAATTTTTAAAAAATATATATGACGGAACTTGAGCATGTTTCATGCATACTATGAGATAAAAACAATAATAACAACAAGCCTTAGTCCCAAACTAGTTCATGCTATGAGGTAAAAACAATAACAACAACAAGCCTTAGTCCCAAACTAGTTATGGTCAACACTGCTTTTCTTCTTCATCCAACTCTACATAACACTATACTTTCAGGAAGTGTAATGGAATCAAGGTCATGTCTAATGATCATATGTTAAGTCATTTTTGTTTTTCACCTCCCATTCTTTACCTTCATTACTTGAACATTAATAGTTATATATACAACGACCACTAGAGGTTAACGATTGACATAGTCAAACCATCTTAAATCTTTTTCGTCAAATTATCTAGGTGTCACACTCACCCATGCCCTGACACATATTTCTAATGATGGGGATCTATCCTTCAATTTGGCACTCTTTTAAACTAAAATATTTTACATGAAGTATGGCAACATGAAATATGGCAACATGAAATAATTCAAAATTGCTATTAAACAGGATTTATATATTTGTATCTTTGATTTAGAATAATATTCCTAGCTCATTCTTCATTGTTTAGAAAAGAAAGTTACTCATTTTTTAATTATTTTTCTTTGATGGTTGAAAACTCTATATTAAGATCCCAAGTTTGCTTGAGTATTTTCGACATTATGATGAATTGAATAAAGAATATTTTTCTCTCCCAAACTCTCTCCATCGCCATCTCCATCTCCATCTCTATCTCCATCTCTATCTCCATCTCCATCTCTATATCTCTCCTCTACTCTTTCTCCTATTCTTATATACTTCTCTTTATTTCTTCCTTCCTTCCTTCTGTCCTTCCTTCCGTCCGTACTACTTCCTTCCTTCTTCCTTTCTTTCTTTCTTTCATTCTTTCTTTCTTTCTTAATTTTCTCTAATATGATCATTTATACATCTAAACATATGCATCTCTACTAGCCTAATCTTATGAATATTTTGCTACTAATCTGCCAAATTCTCACTCCAATATACAGCTATGAGATAATTAATATAACAAGCAAAAAATTACATAAATGTGTAGTCCAAATGAGGTCTTTTGCTATGTCAATGTCATGTCATCACAGTCATGAAATCCTATGAAGAAACGCCATTTTCCAATTTACATCTTATTCAGATCTATACCACCTTAATCATCGGTCATATTGTATGAGGTGAAACTAAATAGTCCATTTAAGAAAAGCAAGAGACTATGCCAACAATCCAATCATATAGGTAATTCCTTAGAGATTATTCATGACTAAGCAATGCAAAGGGGTACATGTTGAACAATTAAAAAAGGAACCAGTTTTCCCCTTTACACCATGCTAGTTCACATCCCTTTTAGATTATTCTCACTTCTTAAGCCGAGCTCGTTCACAATTAAAAACATATAACCCACTGGTAGCTCTATTACCATCTTTAAATATACATCTCCTCCTTCACCCTATGTAATGCAGGACTCCAAAATATGTCTTTGTGTCCTAAGAAGATTAGATACAACAACAACAACCATGCCTTAATCCCACTAGGTGGGGTTAATTACATGAATCATTTGTTTTCATTGCGCTCTATCAATTACTAAATTCTTATCTAAGTCCGAGCAACTAAGATCACTCCTTATAATTTCTTGTCATGTCTTTTTTGGTGTCTCTCTTCCTCTTTGTACAAGGACAAGATCCAATAACTCGATTTTTCTAACCAGAGCTTCAATTAGCCTACAATTTATATGTCCAAACCATCTAAGCCAACTTTCTTTAAGTTTATCCTCAATTGGTGCAACACAAACTTTCTTTCGGATATACTCATTTCTCATTCTATCCTTTCGTGTATATCCACACATCCACCTTAACAACCTCATTTCTGCAACATTTATTTTATTTATATGTTTCCTCTTTGCAGACCAGCATTCAGCACTATATATCATTGCTGGTCTTACTACAATTTTATAAAATTTACCCTTAACTTTGGATAAAGGGATGATCGCAGCCTTAAGAGGGGTTGTTCCGGTTTTCTGTGAGCAATTCTAACTTCAGAGCAGAGGTTGAGAAGATCCGGACAGGTGGTCAAGGATTTGTTGCCAGCACTGCAGCAAGCAGTTGCGTTTGGCGTTCTTTCATTGATTTGAGCCGAGCAGGTGGCTGCGGCCTCGTTTCGGGGAGGATTTGAGTTGGAGAAGGGCTATTTCACTATTTGTCTG
>KZ452966.1:146544-184060 GCA_002786265.1 Apostasia shenzhenica | reverse complement strand
GATCGTCTTTCTGTAACATTATATTTAATTTGATTTTTCTCTTTGCAGGCCAACATTCAGCACACCAGTATATCATCTGCTGGTCTTACTACAATTTTTAAAAATTTACCCTTAAACTTTGGATAGAAACTTTTCTATCGCATAACACACCAGAAGCATTTCTCCTTTTTACTTATCCTGCTTAATTCTGCTAATAACGTTTTATCTATTTTATATCATTTTGTATGATGATCCAAGGTATCTAAAGAATTAGATAAGCAGAAAATAAACACAATGCATACCACAAACAGGACCTCCGCCACCTCGGCCCAATCTCTTCCATATAGATCGAAATCAACAAAAGGAATAATAGTAGATGTCACCCTAGTTAGACACAGTCACCTAGACTCTAGGTTGTAAAACGTTCACTTTAAGATTTGGCAATACATTTGAACTTACAGAACTGATGCAGGAGCCAAGATACCGGCACTACGAACTACGTTATATCTACGACTCGAGCGTAGATTATAAAGATTGTTTATCTTATATATATGTTATCTTTATTTTCTGCACATTTTATTTGGGTATTGTTTGAGTCAAAAAATTGGTTATATAGTGGGAATTGCCATTATGAGTTTGTACATATTTTATTTTCAGTTAAATCAGTTAGAGTCAGTAAAGATTTCAATTGGAATCAAACGCATAAGGGTGTTATATATGGGGATCCGAAGATCGAAAACGTATAAAATTGATCGATTTTAATCGATGGCGAAAATGGAGTACGATCCTAAATGAGCGACCTAACGACCCAAAAGTTGGCTCAACGGCTAATATTTTCCGAGACATTTTGAAGCCGGGGTAGGCTCGACTGATCCAGCTCAAAATCAGCGTCGAATTTAAAATCACATTTTATATTTAAACGTAATATAATATATATAAATAATATATTAAAATAATATATATGATATTATATATATATAAGTTTAATATATATATATATTATAACCAAACCGATCTTGGCGGATCGGTCGAGCTTACCAGCTTAATATCGGCCTAAAAAAAAATGAGATTCGATTCATTTTTGAGCCGCTTAAATGAATCAAAATCGGCTCGAAGTCGAAACCCAATCGAGCTTGAGTCGATTTCGATGTCGATCGAAATATAAATACCAGATTCAATAACGCGGTATTAGCTCGGCTCGAAATAGATCGGTAAACTGCCTACAAATTCGAATTCATTTGTAAACCCAATTTGAATCTTTATGAGTTAATTAAGAATGCAGACTTAAGTGTGAAAGGAAGAAAATATGAAACTGCTTATATTATCCCTTAACAATCCCTAATTGCTTCAATGTTGATCGGAAGAAGCATTCCATGCTTCTTTTTGCTGCGGCTGCTCGCTCGATCTCCAACCACGATGCCAAACTCTGTAGGATTCGCGGTTTCTCTTCGTCGGCCAACTGTGCACGCCAGCACCAACCACGATCATCTTCCCCAACCGTGGCCTCACGTCTTGCCGCAGATATGAATCGCACCCTCTCTCATTCTCGGTTTCTTATATAAAGAGATGATCGGCCTTAAGGGGGGTTTCGTCTGGTTTTTTGTGAGGATTCTAACTTCAGCGCAGAAGTTGAGGAGATCCGGGCAGGTGGTCACGGATTTGTCGCCGGCACTGCAGCAAGCGCTGCTTTCACGTTCTTTTCATTGATTCGAGCCAAGCAGGTGGCTGGCGCTCGTTTCGGGAGGATTGAGTTGAGAGAAGGTATTTCACTATTTGTCTGATCTCGAGCAGTGGCGATCAAATCGTCTCCGGTATTGCAGCATGGTTGCTGTTCGGTCATTTTTGTCCACTAATTGAAGGCGAGCAGGGGCACGGCTTCGTTTCAACGACGATTCGGGCTTCGCATGAGGCTAGGGCAGAAGGCTGAGTCTTGAGATCCGAATTTCCTTTTGTTTGCTTGTAGTGATTTTCTTAATTTTCAAATTCTTGTTGACGTGTTTTCCGCTTTTCAATTCTTGATACTGTTGATGATATTTCATTCTATGCTTCCTTTTAGCTTAATTTCCTCTCAGTGTTTCTGAGTAAATTTCATTTCTTGCAAATGTTTGATTCTTGCATTGTTTCCGCATAAGTTCTAGTTGAGTTGAGTTTCGTGTACTTGTTATGAGAGTAAACACATATTTGATAAAGGTTTTAATATATTGAAAAACCTGGATAAAATTTCATGTGTAGGAATTTCAATGGTAAACATGTATGTTGTGAAATTCATCTTGTTGTTCGGTAAAGTCATTATCTTATTGCTGAGACTCATGATTTTGGCTAGACGTAACATTTGTTAATTTCATCGCAAATTTTTATTTCATTTTTTTGGACGTTTTTTTATTTGTTTGAAAAAAAAAAAAAAAAAAAAAAAAAATTATTTTATTTAATTATTTAAATTATAATTTAAGAAACTTAGTTTGATTCTCCTCTCCATTGCATTTAAATATATATATAATATTATATATATATAGTATATATAATTCGTAACGTTAAAGTATTATCCTATCTCCGGAATTGGTGCAACACAAACTTTCTTTCGGATATACTCATTTCTCATTCTATCCTTTCGTGTATATCCACACATCCACCTTAACAACCTCATTTCTGCAACATTTATTTTATTTATATGTTTCCTCTTTGCAGACCAGCATTCAGCACTATATATCATTGCTGGTCTTACTACAATTTTATAAAATTTACCCTTAACTTTGGATAAAGGGATGATCGCAGCCTTAAGAGGGGTTGTTCCGGTTTTCTGTGAGCAATTCTAACTTCAGAGCAGAGGTTGAGAAGATCCGGACAGGTGGTCAAGGATTTGTTGCCAGCACTGCAGCAAGCAGTTGCGTTTGGCGTTCTTTCATTGATTTGAGCCGAGCAGGTGGCTGCGGCCTCGTTTCGGGGAGGATTTGAGTTGGAGAAGGGCTATTTCACTATTTGTCTGATCTCGACGCAGGTGGCATCAAATCGTCGTCGGTATTGCAGCAGGTGGTTGTGTTAGGCATTTTTCCCCACTAATTGAGCCGAGCAGGGGGTGCAACTTCGTTTCAACGATGATTCGACTTCGTCTGAGGCTAGGGCAGAGGGCTGAGTCTTCGAGATCCGAATTTCCTTGGTTTGCTTGTAGTGAGTCTTAATTTTCCAATTCTTGTTGCGTGTTTTCCCTGTTTCAATTTCATGGTACTGTTGATGATATTTCCAGTTCTGATGTTTCCTTTAAAGCTTGATTTCCTCCATGTTCTTGAGTAGAATTTCATTTCCTGCAATGTATTGATCTCTTGCCATTGTTTCCGCATAAGTTCTAGTTGAAGTTGAGTTTCGTGTACTTGTCATCGAGAGTAAAACTCATATTTGATAAAGGTTTTAATATATTGAAAAACCTGGATAAATTATCATGTGTAGGAATTTCAAGGTAAACATGTATGTTGTGATTCATCTTGTTGTTCGATAGTCATTTATCTTATTTGCATGAGACTCATGATTTTGCTTAGACTACATGTTAATTCATCGCAATTATTTCATGACGTTTATGTGAAAAAAAAATTATTATTATATTTAATATAATTTAAGAAACTTAGTTTGATCTCCTCTCCATTGCATTTAAAAATATATATATATAATTCGTAACTTAAGCATTATCCTAAAATTGGTGGCGTAAGATCAATCCAAATTGTTCCCCGTGCTGCATCAGAAACCCTGGTTGAAATGACAAAAGTGTGGCTTCTCAATGGCCTCATTTGGCGACAGATTATAATCAGCTTAAACTTAATTCATAAATTTAAGCAACTTCCATTCCATATGCTGTCAGCATTACAAGTAAGCCACCACAAAGCTAAACACTAGAGGGACAACTTAGGCAGCTTAAGAGCTTTTTAAGCTTGTGCAGAATCCTGAGTGCGCACAGATTAAATTTCAGCAAGCCCACTAACAATGCAAGCCTCAAATTACCAAATTTTTGCTAATTAATCATATGGATGGAAGTTATGAAGGATGCTTAAGGAATAATATGAGCAATCATTACCAACTCTACCTTTATTGCACTAGTTCAATATATAGATTTTAAGCATACCATTTTATTTATCTAAAATAACTCAAAAAAGTAATAATGTCCATTACATCTTTTAATTTGTGGTTATAATATAATTCCCATGATGAATGTCATTTTTTTCAAATCAGACGTATTCTGTAGTTTTGCCAAGTAGAGTCAAATCATTCGTTCAAGTTTGTTACCATCTTATACTAGATGCCATTAATTGCTCTTACTTAGGATAAAATTCAAGTTATATGCATCAAAAGAGAGCCCAAAGTTAAGCAAGCTAAATAAGCAGATTGATGACCAAAATGCTTTTGTATTTAAACCAGTTTAAGAGAACTAACTAAAAATAAATCCATTTTAAAGTTCAAAGCCACTTCTGTTAGCCAGCAACTAGAAGAGGATAAAAAAGATAGTTTAGTTGGAAGATAAAAAAAAAATATTTTTTGTTGAACTTTTATCATTTTTTCAAAATACATATATGATGTGAATAAAGTGATTTAGTTATGTTAAAATGTGTGTTAGATGTGAAATAAAATTGATTAAAATATTGAAAATTATATTAAATATAAAATAAAGTAATTATTTAATAATAGAATTTATTAAGATGAGATATAAAATAATTTTAAATTTGTAAATAAATTAAATTTTTTGCCTTAACAATTTTAGCCATTACTTTTTCTACGACAAACTAAACAGAGCCAAAAACAAGAAAAGCAAGACACAAGTAAAAAGTACTTGATATTTTAAGAAAATATTAAAGAACTTGCATTCAGAGAACAAACAAATCCGCCTGTTAAGTTAAAAGGAGAAAACAGCGAACATACCGGTGGAGAATACGCGAGTCGGCGCAAGAATGAATTTCGAAACCCTAGATTGCAATGAAGAATGGTGCAAGATAGGTAAAACCCAAGGAAAATATGGCCAAGATTCGAAACGCTGGAATCGACTGAGAAGAGCTGGAGCCCATCTAAATCTCGACAGTCTCATGTTCCCCTCCGACGAGCAGCGGAGACGGTGGTGATGGTCCAGGTCCTCTAGTCTAGAACCGGAGGTGATAGGGCAGAGCGACGATGTTTCTCACCTGCAGCCAGAAAAACACAAACCAGCGGGTTGCAGGGAATTAGCAGTGAGGCATGACCGGTTCGAAATTTTCTTGCTTGGACGGAGCACCCACCTTGGCCAAATAGCGGCGCAACAACTGGGCCGACGCGCAGCTCTCCAATCCACGTTGATCATCTAGGTGGCCTGCCGCTATTTATCTCCGAACGGAACATCATCCCAAGGCAAAAATTTCTCTGATCAGTTAATACCAAGTTCTCTTTAATCCCTTCTAATTTGTCCATTATTGGGCTAAAAATTGTGGTTTACCTAATTTCCCTAGTTAATTAATGATATAAATTAAGGACAATCATCCTATTTGCATAATTTAGGCTAATTTTTTCTATCAAATTATCCATGGTGAATTCTTGCTTACAGAATCTGTATTTTTACTATTCATTTTAAAGGCAAATTCTTGTGTACAAAACTTGTGTTTCACTATTTGTGAAAGACGAATTAGGAGCTAACAGTTGGTAGATGGAAATAAGAGATGTGAAATCGTATCCAATAGATTTTTATTACTTAAGTAAAAAAGTTATTGTGTGTTGCATTATATTGTCGTACTGCATAATAATACAAATTAGTGCTTATTTTAGACAAGATATGTGGTGACCTGAAGCATTTTATATGGTGGTCAATGATGAAAAAAGATGTAGGAAATATGGTCAATAAGTGTTTGTCATGCCAGTAGATTAAAGTTGTATTTGGAAAAGCTTTTTATTGAAAAAAAAAATACTTTTTTATACAGTTGAAAGTAGAAGGTCATGTTTGGAAAAACAACTTTTGAATATATTTTAGCTTTTAAGAAAACAAAAAATAACTATGAAAACAGCTTTAAAAAATAATTTTTTGAAAAAGTAATTTTGATATAACAAACTCAAAATGAAAATACTATTAAATCACATAACAAATTTATGATAATAAATATATAACATATTATAAGATAAACTGTGTACTTTGACCGACAAGTATCTTGTAGATGTATCTGTCTGAGTTCTTTTATATTCGAAACACGCAATTTGTTTTGAAATCTAGATAAATCATGAGCGTTTAACTTGAAATCAAATTGCTAGGCTTCCTTAACTTTCTCAATCTATCTCTTAATGATAAGATCCTTGCATTAACCTTCTTCAATTAGATGAAAGTAACTAGGTCTCATGATAAATTGAGATATTTAAGCAAGGTTCCTTTCTAAGGCACTCCTCGAAGACAACTTCTTCATGTCAAATACTTCAAAGTCATCATACTTGATTATGCTCAATACATTTGCCACAATGTTGGCCTAACCTGGATAATATATATATTTCATATCATAATCTTTTATTAACTCTAACTAGCATCATAGCCTTAAATTTAATGTCTTTTAAGTAAAGGTATTCTTATTCTATACAAATAGTCTGTAAAGCTTCACATCTTATTCTATATAAATAGTGTCCCTAAATCATCAAAGCAAAGCCTTTCATTATAATTCCAAACAATGAATTGAGTAGTTCTTCTCATGTGAATATAGCTGGCAAGAGTCGTAAGCAATTTTGCTATGATACATCAAATCACAAACAAGCCCCTAAAAAGAAGGAACACTAGTGTTGTAGATTTAGAATCCATTATTACCATCAATTAAGATGAACACTAGTGTTGTAATCAAACAATCCTTCAATCACTGAAAGCTAGCTTTATAATCATATCCTAATCAAACTCTTATTTGAGCTTTGTGAGAGGTAAAGCAATCTAGGAGAAGCCCTTTACAAACTTGCATTAATAATCAGTTAGTTCTAAAAAGCTTCTTATTTCAATCACACTAGAAAGCCTCGGCCAATTCACAATTCTTGAAATCTTTTAAAACGAATCAATGCTCTCTTTCAACATTCACCACATACTCCAAAAAATGCAATATAATCAGTTTGAAAATCTATTTATATTAAGAAATATAATATACACTTAACATGTCATTATAATACTTTATAAAGATATTTATAATTTCATTATAATACTTTATAAATATATAATTAAAATTATTATATTTGCAATAAAATGATCTTATTTATATATAAAAATTTGGTCAATAGCATAATTTTCTTTAACAATATAATCATTTTTTTTAAATAATTCAGCTTTTGACAGTAGCTTTTAATAATAGTTTGCCAAACTAATAAAATAGCATTATTCAATATTACCTTTTAATACATTACATAGTACAACACTTTTACATATAATAAAGCAATGCCAAATAAAACCTAATTAGAGTAAACATTAATAGCTAAGTTGCTTATTTCAACCCTTACCATTCCTATAAGGATGTGAAAAAAGGTAACAATGGTTTTATTGTGAGGTTGCCTAAATCACAGAAATGGCATAATGCTATTTAGATAATTGTTGATAGTTGACTAAGTCAGCCTATTTTTTTACCAATCAAAACTACTAACTCAACTAATAAGCTCCCACAGTTATACTTGGATTAAATTGTAAGACTTAATGAGATCCCAAAAGCTCTAGTAACAAATAGAGACCAAATATTTAACATTTTCAGAAGTTGTATAAAGCTTTTAGCACTAAATCAGCACAACATTTAATCCTCAAATGGATACTCAATCTAAAAGGACCAAACATACATTTTAGAATTTGTTTAGACTATGTGTTTTGTACTTTAAAAAAGGTTAAGAGTCTCATGTTCTACTCATAGAGTTTGTTTACGATAATTTCTAATCGAATAATGGCATGGTGCCATTTGAGACACTCTATGAAAGAAAATGTCAATCACTATTATATTAGTTTAAAAGTGAGAGTCAGGCAGTTATGAGATGAAAGACTGCAATTAGCCCAAGATAAGCAAAAGTATTTCGATGTTTGGCAAAAGAAGATCGAATTTCTCGTAAGAGAGTATGTGTTCTTAAAGGTGAGTCCTATGAAGGGATTAGTACAATTTGAAGGACCTATTTCATTGAACTTTTCCACATTGTGAATAAGATTAAAGCGATAGCATATAGTAGCTTACCACCTAATTTTTGTTTGCACTTAAAAAGTTTTCAAAATGAGTAACAGTAACGTCCCAGGTAGCTATTCGAAGGGTTCGATATTTGTGAACCTTCTATTGATTTCGAAGGAGTAGGCTTTCGAAGAGGCAGCTAAATGAATAAGGGAGATCCAAGAAATAAAGTTCTAAAGAACAGCACAGATCCAATTCCTTTGATAGATCCAGGGTCTTTGAAGATCAAAACAAATCAAGATAAAACTTTCTGCTAAACTAAGATCTTTCTAGTGAAGACAATCTTTAAAAAACCTTAATTTTGACGGAACGTTCCATCGATTTTGAAGGAATAAGCTTTCGAAGATATTCAGTTCCTTCTATCGAATAGATCCAATATTTTCTATCGAATAAGATGTGAAATTGGTCAAAGATTCAACAGGCTATAAATAAGATGTTCCTTCTATCGAATAGATGTGAAATAAATACTCTGATCAATTAGAGTTAATAAATATTCTGATCAGTTCCTGTTGAATCTTATTTATATTCTGACCAGTTAATAAATATTCTATATAAATAATACCCTTCCAACAAGCTATAAATACTCTGATCAGTTCCTTCTATCGAATAGATCCAATATATTCTATCAAATATTTTCTATCCAATACATCTTATTCTATATAAATACATCTTATTCTATCGAAGATGATATTTGGAGAACCTTAATTTTGAAGAAACAAGCTTTCTAAGAGATCCAATATTTTCTATCGAAGATGATATTTGAAGAACCTTGAGTTCGAAGAACTATCAATTTCGAAGGAACAAGCTTTCGAAGAGATCCTTCTATCTATAATGATCTTTAAAGATCCTTCATTTCGAAGAATTATCGATTTCGAAGGACTATCGATTTCGAAGGAACATGCTTTTGAAGAGATCCTTCTATCGATGACAATCTTTGAAGAATCTTAATTTTGAAGAACCATCAATTTCAAAGGAACAAGCTTTTAAAGAGATTCTTCTATCAAAGACGATCTTTGAAGAACCTTAATTTCGGAGAACTATCGATTTCGAAGAAACAAGCTTTCGAAGAGATCCAGTTCCTTCGGTGAACCCAATATTCGAAGACCCAACAATCGAAGATGATCTTCGAAGGCTTGATTTCCACAGAACCGGTCAGACTTTGGTCAATGATTCAACAGGACGACTACTAGCATTACCAATAAATACCCCCTCTAGTCCACTGAAAAAGGGGTTGGATTCCCGAATTGTGGAACTATAAGGGATGAAATCCTTAAGTTTTAAACTGCAGGGCGAATAGTAGCGAGCGAAGGAAGAAGCGATGACTAGTGAGCCTCTCCTTCCGCTATTGAGTTCTAAACTCTCTCTCTCTCTCTCTCTCTCTCTCTCTCTCTCTCTCTCTCTCTCTCGCCAGGGAACTCTAAAATCAATTATCTACTTTGAGATCTTTGAGCTCTCTGCACCATTATCTACTTTGTGTTTGGGGTGTTGTTGGATTAGATTTTATATATGAATTATAGTTGTGCTAACTCATTCTTTTCAATTACTATCACATCAGAGGATTTCGTTTAATTTTTTGTTTTTTGGATAAAACACTTTGCATTTAATTTTGCATCCACCTTATTGCAGAAAAAAAAATGCATTTAATTTTAAATATTTTTATACCATAAAAAATTAAATATTTTTTTATTAATTATTAATATATTACTGGTTAATTAAATTAAATTAATACTAAAAGAATTAAAGTTTAAACAATCAAATAGGAATATGACCTAGACAACGCGTTCAGTTTGGCCTTTGTCGGCGTAACTCTCGCTTCATCAAGGATCGATGATTGCACACGTGTGCAAGTCAGGACTTCATGCTTATGTCATAATTATTTAGTTAATTAATTTATTTTCTTCTGGATAATGAAATTTATTTGTTCCTTCTATTCTTAGTATGCCGGCGGTGTCTCGGCACGGCGGCGTGGCGTTCGTCATTGTGGAATTCGGTTGTTAAGGCGTCCCTTTGTTCTTTTAATCTGTTTCTCGTTGTTACTGTGAGCTGATTTGAATCAAGCATGGAATTGATTGATGTATTGTTGTAATTCCTTGATTTTTTAGAATATTTTATTTTACCTAGTCTTCCTGCAAGCTGATTGGAAGTGTTGGATCTCTGAAGTCAACTTTCGTGAAATATGATGGCACCTTTTGACTCGGGGGTTTGGTTTCTGGTATTGTTCCTCCGGAAGTTTTCCTCGACGATATACATAGGGGTATGTGGATATCCGTTGGCTGGATCCATAGCGGCGTGATGCCTCTGGATTTCTGGGGACTGAGCGAGCAGATTAGGGTTTGTTTACCGTTTGGATTTGATTTTGTCTACCAAAGTACTGGGGCTTCAAGTTTTTTCAATGTGACTAACTTGTTAAATTTGGTTCAGTCGCTGTGTTGGCTTTGGATAGATGGAGGCTACAAATATTGGGGAGGCGAAACATCAAAGTTTTGCTGCTGGGACTTCGGGGAGCCATGGGAAGAATGCTCATGAATGGGATCTAAATGAATGGGAATGGAATGGTGATCTCTTTGTGGCCACTCCTGTGAAGAAGGGTCCTTTAGACTGCAGGAACAAGCAGTTATTCTCTGATCCAGCTCTTTCTAACAGCTCATCATCTTACTCGGGTGAAACTGAATTTGGAATTACTGGGATTGGGCAAGGGGCCGTAGGAAAGCGGAGAAGAATAATGATCGTAGAGGATGATGAGCAAAGTGATGAAGCTGGTTCTCTCACTTTAAAGCTTGGAGGGCATTCCTATCCAGTTTTGGGAGATGTGACAGCCATTGGAGGAACCAAAAATGGTATCATGATCAAGGTTCAGGGTAGCAAGCCAAATCAACCTAAATGCCTGGTAGAAGGCTGTTGTGCTGACTTAAGCCATTGCAAAGACTACCATAAGCGTCATAAGGTTTGTGAAATGCATGCCAAGGCTAGTAGTGCAGTTGTTGGCAATGTAATACAGCGGTTCTGTCAGCAATGTAGTAGGTTAGTAGTAGTTAGTTTATTCTGCACTGCTTCTTTCATGTTATTTCTATTTACTATCTAACATATCAATCCTGGTGAGATGATCTAAGGCCTTCTACTATCTTATTCATTCAGTAGATTTCTGTTTTTCATATTCCTACTGTGTTGATGTTGAAACCACATATACATGTGTGGTTTCAACATCAACATAGTGGATTGAATCTGCCAAGTGCCAAGTATCTCACTTTCTTGGGAAGCCATGAATAGTTTTTAAGGTGTTTAAATCTTGTACTAGTTTCTTTCCACTTGAGCTTTCTTGATAACTAGCTGGTTCAATATCGAGGCTATTTCAAACTTTTAGCTCGAATACCTTTTGAGTGACCTTTGTAGTACTTGCATTGGGCTTGTTTTTGGAAATTTTACATACTTGGAACATAAATAGTGCTCTGGGTTAGTAGTATAGTTATTCTGTGACTTCCTTGTCACGTCCATTTACTTTTATTTGAGGAATTGATCTTGAAGGCCTTCTACTACCTTGTTGATCCAGTATGCATACGTATATACATATCACTCATGTTTTCCACTAAATTGACGTTGAAAGCATGCAGAAATGTGTGATTAAGTCTTCCAAATATGCTCATTGCATGGATGGTCTGAATAGTTTGTAAGGCGTTTGAATCTTGTATTAGTAATTCTACTTAGGAGTAGTGATCCCTTTGAAGAATTGTGAGTTCTGATTGAGAAAATCTTGGGGTTGGATACATGGATTTCTCTTCTCCGTTGAACTCTAGTTAAAGTAATGCTTTATGTGAGCAAAAGTGATTCAAGGGTTGTAGTTACAATGATGTGCACTTCATAGTTGTAATAAATTATTAAAAACAACTAGTTTGTAATGTGATGGTGATCTAATAACCAAACAAATATCTCAACGCAATTCCATAAATAATTCCCAACTGCTTATATTATTGGTTATTTCTAAATAGTAATTTTAGTTAAATATAAGAGATTGAATTCCACATGAAAATTTACAAAATTTAGGTTGGATTTCACATCTCCAATAATTGAAGACTTTGTGGGGACACCTTGACAGTAAGCATATGATAACATTCTAGAATTGCTCGATGTAGATTAAAGATTCAAATTTGGGCACATATTTGATATTATGGCAAATTGAAGATTGATTTGGCTGGTTCTAGATTAATTAGATGCATATTTGATTGACTTTGAGTTATTTATGGCTACTTGAAGACCGTTTCGATTTTGAGTTAATTGATATTATACTGATATTATTTTTATTTTATTTTCTTTCCTTATCATACATATATTTTGCATGTTATATCGTACATCAGTTTTTATTTCCTATGTAATAAGGGTTTATGAGATAAGGCCTCATGCTATTATAATGATTATATGGTGTTGAATAAAATTTGAGATTGAGTGTAATGTTGATTTGGCTAATAGACTTGATATATTGACGAAGGGCAGAGGCATCTTAAAGTGAAGTGAAAGTTTTGAGTGAAAAAGAGATTTAACATGTGAGTCCTTCGCTGACTTCTCTTCTACGTAGCATGGGTATGATACGGTAGTATGAATATGATACGACACAGATACGATATAGATATGATGATACGACAAACTTAAAAAAATATATAGATACGTCAAGGTATGATAGTTATATATATTATGTATATACAATGTGCTGTATTTTCATATTTAAAATGTAGCCCATATGATAGACTAGAATAATTTATAAACCTCATTGATATAAATTTTAAAAACATTTGTTGAACTTTTTGAAAATTAATTACACTTTTATTTTTTTCAAATGTTCTTAATACTACTAAAAATAATATTATGAATAACTCAATTTAAAAAAATTAAAGCATCTTTCAACAACTATTGAATTTCAAAAGCATTTAAATTTAGAATAATGCCATAAAGCTTATTCGATTGCTTTTTAGCATATTACAGAATGTCTAATTGAAATGAGAGTTTAAATATATATCAAAAGATCATTTTTAATTTCTATCTAAATTTGACCCAACTCAATTAATTTGATGCAAATGAAATACAATTTATAAATAATGTAATTACTGTGACTTGAACTTAGATATACTAATTTACTTAAAGTAGATGCATGTCCTTATTGGGTCTCTTACTTATTAAATAAATAAATAAAATAAAAAGAGCAATAGTCTTATCCTTTCTGCAATACGGGCTTGATCGAGGTAAAGAAAAGGCTTGATTGACGTCCAATGGTATCGGAAGAGGTGAGTAATGCAGTGCCATCACTAGCATTTAAAAACTACGAAAAAGGATCAGCTAAAATAGAGAATGCAACAGCTTGTAAATACCGGATCTATTTCTACTTTCAGAAGTCTAATGCATGTGAAGTCCTCTTCATTCTCATTTTCATGAACCCAGTTCTCCCATTATTTGTCAAGTCTAAGCATAGGTCATCATCTTTTGTGTTTTAGCTATTTGTTTTTATTGCGGGGGTCAGACCTACTAATTTAACATTCTTTCTCTAGTTAGAAGTATTAGGATAAGACTAGCAATCTTATATGATGCTGAGTGTTGGTCTACAAAACAAAAATATATGAACAAAATAATTGTAGCAGATATGAGGATACAAAAGTAGATGAGTGGGTATACATGAAAAGATAAGATGAAAAATAAGTACATCTGTAAGAAGGTTGTAGTAGCTTTAACTGAGGATAAAGTCAGAGAGAGTCAACTTAAATGATTTGGACATTATATCGTAGGCAATTAGATCTTGCTCATATAAAAATAGAAAGAGAAAAAACAAAAAAGACATTCAAAAAAATATAAGGAATGATCTTGTATATTTATAACTAAATGAAATGCTCTTATTTGAAATAGTGTAATGAAAATAAAAGGTTCATATAGTTGACCTTAGTGAAATAACGGCTTATTGTAAAAATATCAGAAAGTATCAAATAAGTATTAGATAAATATTGATTTTTTTAAAATGCAAATTGGTACGCAATGCGGCTCTTCAAATATGTATCAGTGGAGTATTGAAGAGTATCAATATCTGATACTGATGCGATATGAATATATTTGATATGGATATATTAGGCTTCATGAAATATCGGCATTTCATAACTTTTCTCCCTCTGCGGCGTGAACTCTTTGAGCTTGTTGTTCACCTCTAATCGAACCGTACAATTTTGCCAACACAGCTCGAGTTCTAGCACCACTCGGTAGCATGCCTGCGCACAAGCATCGCTCTATCTCATCTTCTTCCTACATAGAGGTCGATCCCCAAACATGTCGATGTCACATGTATCACATTGCGTACTCCACTCCATGTCTATATCGTAGTTGCCCCATGCATAGAGCCTTTGGTGACCATATGCATGAATGCCAAATGCATGTATATCAGGACACCGTTCAATTGTCCTGGGTTGTGTAAGTCACTAGCTTTTGGAATTTATCGAAACACTTTTTGTTGTAAGATTGACGTGTGTCCAATGGAAGTTGTGGATGATTTTCCAAAAATATGCACAAATAAAACTCAAAAAATAGATTTGCAATGACATTGAGAGTAAAAGAGAAAGCACACATTCAATATATCACGATCAAGCAAACACAAGGTATTTATGAGGTTCAACACGCTTTGGTGTCTACATCCTCAAGCAAGCCTCAACTAGGAGGCACCCCATATAACTTTCATGTAAACTCCCTCCTTGCACCTAGGTAATGGAGCAATCTTTATTTACAATGAGCTAAAGCTCAATCCAGTCTAGACCTCTATCTATATAGGCATCCTCTAAAAGAAAGAAAACACATGAGATAATGTATAAAATTTTAGAACAACTCATGTGTCTTTCAAGTGATTTGAGATTGGGGTTCTTGGAGAGGAATGAATTAGAACTTTGACTGTATACTTCAAGGTTTTTTGAGTGTTGGAGCCTTGGAAGAACTTATTATCATCAAATTGTGTGTCAAAACGTTGAGCAGCTCGGAAGAACCCCCTTAATGCCTAAAATAGGAGTTCTCCACCGGCTAGTTTGACTTGCAAAAAATGGAATTAAGTCAACTTAAATATTTGCTAAGTTGACTTAATTATAATGATGACTAGCTATTACTCCAATGGTCACAACTTAAGTTGACTTAAGCATTGCTAAGACAAAGGGCTTCCCTGTGCTAATTGCGGATGTCTAGCCTAAGTCGACTTAGCACAGTCTTAAGTTGACGCAAAATAGTTTTAAGACGACTTAGCATAGGAAATGATAAAATTGAAATTTGGCCTCACATAAAATAGTCGAGGCACAAGTTGGGCAACATCTTGATACCTAGTACTAATAATACATACATTCCCATCTTTTCACATCAAAGATCAACCTTACAACATTTCTCGTATATGTTATTGCTCTTTTTTCGATTTAAAAAAAAGGGTTTCTATGCTCATTATTAAATTGGTTGAAGAGATAAAATATGACTAATGTCTATTTGTTGATCATTGGTTGAATCTTCCATTAGGAAAAGCATTGTGCCAAATTTTTGATACATCTCTGAAATTGAAACTTTACTTTCATGAAGATACTTGTAGAAATAGGGATGAAGGTTTCATTTTCTACATGTTGGGTCATTAATTAATCTATGAAAAAGACTCATTGCTTTGAACTTTCTATTTTTAGAATAGCATATTCATAGAATCCTATGAAAAGTTATTACATGCATACATTCTTATGAGGTGGTATATTCTTATTGCTTTGTCCTTTATGGGAAATGTCTAGGAAGAAACAAAATTCTGAGCTAGCAAAGCTGCGCCCTCCAAAAATATAAATCATCTGAGCTTGCACTATTAAATAAGAAGATATAGGAATAAGAAGGCTTTTAAACAAGTTAGCTGGAACAGGAAGGATTAGAGAAAGTAAAAACCTGCCCATAGTTGCTCATAGTAATTATCGTATCATAAGATTATTCACATGTAAGTTTGTTCATGATTGTTCAGTTAATCTGATATTGTTCCCCTTTTTGCTCTGAAATCTTGCTTTACCGTTGCATGATGGCACTTAATAATTAATTGTTAAGGTCCCATTTTTTGGTTCGTTGTTACTGAGATTCCTATGCTTTAAAAACATACGAAAAATAAATGACCATATTTAGGGATATTGCGGGACTAACATCCACTTAAGATGAACATTACATGACTTGTGGCTTAGGAATGTACAATGGAGAGCAAAATATGCATTGAAATGACTGAGGAGCAATAATTGTGAACAAAATTGTCTGCTACCACATTAGATGTGTTGTATAATAGTTAGGATAAATTAGATACGACAGTACATGCAAGCATTGAAAGAATTAATTATGAAGATGAATTGAAAAGCCATCTTCTTTGTCCAGCACAAACTGTTTTGTGTTTTGGAATCAGATAAGTTGTGGGTTACGTTAACTGGTCTTAGTTAATAAATGTCTAAGGGTAACATTATTATGTATAATATAATAAATCAAAATTTTCTGTTTAGTATTGTTGTTTCTTTTCTTTATGTATGTAGTACAAGACACTGTTTCTTCAGCTCATTGAGTTGTTATAGCTGCAGAAATATTCCAAGAAATTTATGTTGCTTGTTTTCTTATTGTTTTTTAGGTTCCACCATCTTCAAGAATTTGATGAAGAGAAGAGAAGTTGTCGGCGACGATTGGCTGGTCATAATAGGAGGAGAAGAAAAACTCATTCTGAGGCTACCAGTAGTGGGACCTATATGTCTAGGGATCAGTCTACAAGCTATCTCTTGATAAGTTTCCTAAGGATCCTCGCTAATTTGATGTGTAATTTACTTTTGTGACTTGCTCTTTGAAACTAATTTTACATTTTTTATTGTCATTACATTCTAATAATTTCAATACTTGGGTCCTGTTTGGCGAATCTTCCTTTCAAAATTGCACAATAAAACAATTGTGCTGTGCAAGATGATTATAATACAACAACCAATCATATATCCCATTAGGTATGGTTTTGTTTCCATTGCACTCTATCAAATAATAAATCTCATTTATCACAAGCATGTAAGATCATTTTTAATAGTTTCCTACTGTTTTATTTAGTATTTCTCTTTTTACATAGGTAAAATCTAATAATTCAACTCTCTTTACTGGAGCTTTTATCGACCTATGATTCATATGTCCAAACTATCTACGCTGCTTTTTTTCAAACTTATCCTTAATTGATGCTACTCTAATATTCTTGCGGATACTGATTTTTCATATATACTTGCTCATCTACATTAACACACTCATCTCTACGATATTAATTTTATTTGTATAATTTTACTTTGTAGGTCATCATTCAGCATCATGTAATATTATTAATTTTACTAGTGTTTTATAAAATTTACTTTTAAGTCTGAGTGAAATTATTTTATTATATAACACACAAGATGTGTTCATTTACTTTATCTATTCTACTTAGATTCTGTTGATAACATCACTATTTATTTCATCATATTTTTGTAAGATTGATCTAAGGTATCTAAATTGCTTACTTTTTCTAATAGCTTGATCACTAATTGCGTTTCGCTAATACAAGTGCTTTTATCTTAATTAAATTTACACTTTAATGTATTCAAGTTTTGTTCTGCTAAAATAAAAACTTTTAAACTCTAAAGTATTCTTTAATAACTCGAGTTTTGCCTATGCTCTATCTCTAGTTTTGTCAATAATGAAAATATCTTTTGTGAAAAGCATATTACCATGTGCCTTTCTTAAATATATTCAGTCATGATATTTATAACTAATGCAAATAGATATGTACTTAAATATAAGTTTAGTGTAAACCAACTGTAATAGGAAAATTTTTAGTCAAAATCTTTTGTGTTCAAATACAAGTACCAACCCCTTTATGCACATATTTAATAATTTGCATATAAATAGTGCAAACCATTTTTTTCTCTGAAACTCTTCAAAGTAGTTCATTTGGAACTTTAACATAAGCTATTTCTAAATCAATAAAATCCAATTGCAATTTTTTTCTCTCCCAAAATTTCTTCATTAAACCTCTCAATAAATGAATTATTTTCATAGTAGATTTATTTGACATTAACTAAACTAATTTGTGATACCATAATATCATTACACAGTTTATGCTCCATCACCTTTTCCAAAAATTTTAAAATACGACTTATTAGTTTAGTTCATTTATAATTGTCATTATCCTGCACATCACGTTTATTTTTATAAATAAATACTACTCTTTCTTCATTCATTTAATATTTTTTTTAGTTTTTAAAATTATATTAAATAACTTAGTGAGCTAGGAAACTTCATCTTCCGTATATGTTTAAATATCTATTAAAATATTATTTGGTCCTACTTTTCAACATTGCATTTCTTTTAAAGCCTTCTAAATTTTAACTTTTCTAATATGTTAGATGTAAGGGTAATTTCTATTTTTTTATTTTTGAATGTTAAGTTCAGTAAAACCAATTGTATTGTCACAATTGTTATTAAAAACTTTTGAAAGTGACTTATCCATTTATATTGGATATCTCCTTCCTTGAAAAGTATTCTGATCCTTGTCCTTAATGTATTCCGCTTGAGTTGAATTTTTAGTTTTTCTCTCTCTTATCTCTTACCTTAGTAAGTCTGTATATGTGTCTCCATTTTTAGTCGCCAACTTCTTATATAAATCTTCAAAAGTTATATTCTTTGCAGTATAGATTATTTTCTTAGGCCCTCGTTAGGCTACTTTATACTACTCTCAATTCTCTTTATTCTTTCATTTACGCCAATTTTTATTCCACAATTTTTTTAATCTTTTTTCGTACATCTTGTTTTCACCACTAGGCATGCTTATTATTAGGGATATTTCCTTTAGATTCTCTCAGTACATCCTTCGTCACCTTGCAAAAGTAGCTAGCAGCCGCCAGATACATAAAATTATTTCTCCCTCAATGTTCTACTTCCCAAGTTTTAGAACTTTCCTCTTAAAGATTTTTATTCTCATTTTCTAGATTTCATCGGAAGAGATTATTTTAACTTACTATTACTTCTCCAACTCTTCATATTAAAATCTAAGATTATTAATTGATATTTGGTAGTCAAATATTTACTTAGAATGACCTTACAATCTTTAAAATTCAAGTGATCTTGTTTTTTTGAAGGAAATAATCAATATGCATTCTTGAAAATTCATTCTTGCTAGTTATAATATGCCCATTCTTTTTCCTAAATAGATTAGTAATCATAATGTAATAAGTTAAGAAAAACTCTAAAATTATTTTACATTCTTTATTAGTCTCATCAAAACTGTAGTTATTGTGAATGTTATCAAATTTTTCAATAATACTTCTAACATACCCGTTTAGGTCTTCTACAATAAATATTCCTTCTTCCTAAGGTATCCCTTATATTAACTCTTCTAAATTTTTTTAAAATTTTTTTATGCTCGCATCCAACTTACTCGGATGTATAAAATTAACTTTAGTGTCCAACATCTTGTACAAGACAATTATAATATACATATAAAATTAACTTACTGCCAAAGATGTGAAAAAGCTTTTTGCCACTGATGTTGCAGTGGAAAGCTCTCCCAAATAGGCCGTATGGGCTTTTAGCCACATCATACATGGTGACATGACTTTGATTCAAGGTTTAAAGTTCTTGGGACTTAAAAAGAATTTAAAGATATCTATCTATGAATACGTCTTAATGGATACCTTTTCTTGTGTTTCATATAGAAGATATTTTGATTGCCACTATGCTGGCACTTGTAACTTATTGAACTGTTCCCATGCTCGAATACATGAATTGAACTAGGTTTGCTTCTTAGGAATGAACCTTTTCTTGACAATTGACAATGAAGTTTGTGGAAAGTATGGTTCTTCCTTTCTTTCTTTCTTCATTTTGCTTAACCATGGAAAAAGCCCTAATTATCTTCTCTATCTTTTACCCAATTCTCTAACTTCTGTTTGTCGCTTTAAAACCTTGAAGTTAGGAACAGACTAAGGGGAAGAATGAGGTGAGGAAAGGTGAAGGGAATTAGACTAGGATTCATTGTTTTTTCTATTGAACATGGATTGCACCAAGAGAAAGGCATTTTAGAAGAAGAGGGAGGGAGGGGGGGGAAGAGAGAGAGAGAGAGAGAGAGAGAGAGATGAATTACCAAATATAGTAAACATGTTCTTCACATAATTTTCTCCCAGTGGTGTTCAACTAAGCAAGGTGAGGTTTTCCACTAGGTCTTCACTCACAATTTTGCCCCAGTGGTGGTTGGCAAATCGATGTGAAAAGACCCAATTTTCCACTAGGCGTTCGCTCTTACAATTTTAAAGTTGTCTTTGATCCTAGATGTCTATGCCTTTTTCAGATTTCGTGTGTTCCATCTGACCACTCTTACATGATCACTCCACTCCTATATGTAGATTCTTAAGGTAATTTTGGATTACTTGAAATTACAGAGTTGAGTGCAACAACAACAACAACAACAACCAAGCTTTAATCCTACTAGGTGGGGTCGGCTACATGCATCCTTTCTTTCCATTGCGCTCTATCAGTTACCAAAGTTCATATCAATTGGTATCAGAGCCATACACTACGTGTCCGAGTTGCAGTCGAGCAACGCCGGTGGTGACGCCGGTATTGCAGTGTTCGCCCGGGGCTAGAAAGTGCTAGCGCAAAGCCAACCGGCGTGGGCATCGGGACTGCGGAGCGTGGTGGATTGTTACGATCCAATTGCAAGGTACCACATGAGCTAGCTTTTGGGGTGTGGTTCTCCCAAAGTTCATATCAATTGGTACCTTGCAATTAGATCGTAACAATCCACCATGCTCCACAGTCCCGGCACCCACGCCGGCTGGCTTTGCACTAGCACTTTCTAGCCCCGGGCGAACACTGCAATACCGGCGTCACCACCGGTGTCGCTCGATTGCAACTCGGACACATAGTGTATGGCTCTGATACCAATTGATACCATTACAGAGTTGAGTGCAATTACATGAATTAAAGTGAAAGAAACAACCACAAAGCATTAAACTGCTTGCCTCAACATTCATGAGATGAATACAGTTAAGGATTAATATCCTATAGATTTTTCACGAGGGAAAGGCTAGTTGAATTTTATTTATTGGTTGCTTTATGAGGTGGAGAGAGAGAGAGGCTGGTGGCCTTTTTATACTTTGGAACCACTCATGGATGGAATAATTCCCTCATTCCTTAGCTGGTTGGGGCTACAATATTCACGAGAGGAATAGAAAGTGTAAGAATTTTTTTTTAATATTCTATATCTAGTGAAGTTTTCATGAGGGAGAGGCTAAGTTAATTTCACACTTCATGATGGAGGAATGACCTTATATACTTAGAGCTAAATGATGAGCTGTTATTTGACAGAGTGCAATGGAAGCAAAAAGTTCATGTGGCTGTCCCCACCTAATTGGATAAATGTGTAGTTGTTGATACTTAATGATGGAGGGAGGGAGCGAGAGGGTGGCAGCCGTTTTGCTATGTTGCAGGTCATGGAGGAAATAATTCCCTTATTCCATGACCCTTAAGAGTTGGGGAGGGAGAGGTTATTTTGGGAGGGGAGTTTTAATTTGGGCCAAAGGATTAATGTCTTACATAATATATCACAGTATGTCCTATAAGTTGAGAGTTAGCACTTTTATTTCGTTGTTTTTCTTCCTTTATAGTATGGCTGTGTTTTTTTAAAAAGTATCAAGTGCTTTAGGATCATTTTATTACGATAAAATTCTCCATTTTACTGAGTTTTATGGTTAATCTAATTACAGCTGATAAATCTGAGCAGTCAAAAGATCATGAGTTCTTGTCTAACCTTCTGAGGAATATTGCCTGTCTAGCTGGTTCTGCTGGGGGAAATAGCAGTCCCAGTATCATTCAAGCATCTCAAGATCTACAGAAAGTTTGGAGATCTTTTGAAACATCAAATGACCTTTTAGATGGTGTTCCTATGAAAGAAAATATTAAGCCTTCACATGCACGTGCTATAGCAAGCTGTCATCCTTTAGTGGCTACGATTGATTTTGCATCAGGTTCTATCACATCAATAGAGAGAAACTGTCAGAAAAATATTACCACACACTCTCTAGTTGAGACAGGGCAAGTGCTTCCTTCTCAAAGTCTAGTATCACAAGAAAATGACTTGTCCAGGATTTCAAATGCTCCAGGCTCTTCACAGCACATGCTGCCTCTAGCCTCAAAACATGTGGGACAGATAATAAAAGGCTTTGACTTAAACATTGAGTGTAATGAAGACCAGAACGGCTATAGAGGGTTTGACCATACAGCCCACAACACGTTTATGAGCAGTAAATCTAATTGCTTTCCATGGAAGCAACACGATTCTCTCCACTCAAGTCCACTGCAGACGAGTGGCAATTCAGATTCAGCCTCACCCCAATCACCGTCAAGTTCCAACTGCGATGCTCAGGTACACCTTCTAAACATGCATCTTTAACTTCCTGTAATTTATATTTTAGTTACATCATGCCAAATGTTCATGGCTTCCATCCCCTTTTGTGGGATCTGTTATTTCTAGTAGCTAATATTTGATTGTTATTTTGACAGAGTCGTACAGATAGATTGGTATTCAAATTATTTGGAAAAGATCCCAATGATTTTCCTCTTGCTTTAAGAGCACAGGTAATTTATGATTTTTGAGCTGTTTCTTGTGACATCATCTCACTTCGAAAGCGTGAGATCATACCGTGCGGTTGACAAGATGACTCGTCAACGTGATTATATTTTAACTGCAGATTCTTGACTGGTTGTCTCATAGTCCTACTGATATCGAGAGCTATATCAGACCTGGATGTATTATTCTCTCAGTTTATCTTCGTCTTGATGGCTCAGCTTGGGAAAAAGTATGCACTTTTTGATAATAATGTTACTTTATGGTTAATAAATCAGGACAACTGAATCCTGTATCATTTTTTCTGCAGCTTTGTTGTGACCTTGGATCTAGTCTGAAAGCGCTTCTGTGTCTCTGTACTGATGATTTTTGGAGAACGGGATGGATATACGCAAGGGTACAACAGCACATTGCATTTATCTACAAAGGTTCGTTGGTTTCTTTGATTTATCATCCGCACACTGCCTTTTGTTTTCTGAATCCTACGGTTTTATGGTGAATGGCACTTAATATTGTGGTTTCATCTTAATTGATACAGGTGAAGTTGTGTTTGACAAATCTTTGATGACCGACAGATTTAGTTTCTGTAAAATTTACAGTGTCGCACCTATCGCTGTTTCTCCTTCTTCGATGGTTACCTTTAAAGTGAAAGGTTCCAATCTTCTTCAATCTTCTGCAAGGTTAATATTCCATTTGAGCTAATAAATGTTGATGCCCCTGAACCTTCATTCATCCCATAGTTTTTTTAGCTATACTGTCTTGTTGCCGACGACACCTAGTGGGATAAAGGCTTGGTTGTTGTTGTACTGTTTTTCCTCCTTGTGTCTTTCCTTATTGTTAGTCACATCCTTAGGTTGCTCTGCGCATTTGAAGGGAGATATTTAACCCAAGGTATAATCCAATCATCAGTTGAGCGTTTGGGAGATACTAGGAGATGCAGGAAACTTCAATATCTCAGCATCTCTTGTTCCCTTCCAAAAGCAACTGGACGAGGATTCATTGAGGTCCTGCACTGGCGCTTAAGAAATTCTCCTTTTCTTTCTTTAGGCTTTTATGTTAGAATAAATCCTTTTACCATTTTTGTTTGATCTATTTTGTGTTCATTTATGAACTTACACAGGTTGAAGATAGTGGTCTTAGTGGTGGATTCTTTCCATTCATAGTAGCTGAAGAAGACATATGTGCTGAGGTACGATCGCTGGAGAGTTCTATAGACGTGGAATCATTTGATGATCTTTCAAGGGAAAAGTTTGAGGCAAAAAGAAACGTCATTTTGAACTTCTTACATGAAATGGGATGGCTTCTTCGAAGGAGTCAGTTGAGATCTAGATTAGAATCAATGTATTGTTTTTCGGAAGGCTTTTCCCTTGTACGTTTCAGATGGCTTTTGAAATTTGGAATTGACAGCAACTGGTGCGCTGTTGTGAAAAAGCTTCTGGACATTTTGTTTGAGGGAAATATAGAATTAGGTGGTAGGTCTCCTTTTGAGGTTGCATTGTCTGAAAATCTGCTTCATAGAGCCGTACAGAAAAATTCAAAATCAACTGTGAAGCTACTGTTGAGATACAAATCAGAGAATGACTCCGATAGAAATATTGAGAACTTTATATTTAGACCAGACATGCCAGGACCTTCTACTATAACTCCACTCCATGTCGTAGCCAACTGTGGTTGTGCAGATAGCATGTTGGATATATTAACAGATGATCCTGGACGGGTATTTTCTTTTCTTTTTCCCTGGTCCATATTTTGGAATAATAAATACAAGTGAAAATGCATTTCAGATGTTATCATCATCACGTCTGACTATCTGACTTATATTTGGAGTACGCTTTTAAATTATGTCAAGCTAATTATTCCTTTTAGTGTTAATCCTTCTTGTTCATTTTTACATCCTTTTTATCCAGGTTACTTTTTATCTAGCCCTTATTTTACCTTATTTTATACAACACTAAAAACAACCTAAATCCAAACTAGTTGGATTTGGCTACATGATATTATTATTATTATTTTCGGCTCTATGTAAATCCATGCTCTATGTGAATATAAGTGATTTCAAATTTTTGTGTAATGACCATATCCTAAGACAATTTTTGATCTTTGCACTTTCAATCTTTGTGCAATAATTTGGTGTCCCTTCATATTTACATAAAAAGGTTAGGTCAATGATGGGCATGGTGAAGCTTCCTTAAACATCACACCCTTGTCTTAACCTCTATAGCTGCCACACATACCACCTCTTATAAAAATACAATGTTGTTTACTCTAATATGACCACCCATCACTCTAAGCATCCTCATCTTAGCTACGCTGGTATTACAAATATTTCTGCATAACACCCAACAACCACTCGCATATACCATATCTAATTAGATAGCTGTCTCATAAAACTTCCTCTTCAACTTGATAGACACATTTTTTATAGCATAAAACTTACAATGTATTCTTCCATTTTAACTATCTTATTTTGTTTTTCTGGTTAATATTCTTATTTATACTCCAATTATTATAAATAATAGATTGAGATATTTGATGTTTTCGCATCATGACTATTATCCCATGCAGTCTCACAGAATTGCCACTTGTTTCTTTAGGATCAAAATAACAGTTGTGCATGTACTCTATATTACTTCTGCTTGATATGTATCTCTTTGCTTTTAATAGGCTCCTCAAAGGTATAAACTTCTAATTAACTCCTTTGAGAGTCTTACAAATCAGAACTATATCATCCACAAAATGCATCTACCATGGATTCTCAACTTGAATATGCTTATTCAAATTGTTTATCACCAAATTGGAAAGATAAGAACTCAAAGCATCTTGGTGTTGTCCAATCATAATATGCATCTCCTTTTGAATTATCGCTTCATACTAATAATTACTTCATCATACAATTCCTTGATAAATTAATATATAAGATAGACATATCTTTCTTTTACGATACCTACCGAAGAACCTCTTTTATCTTATGTATTTTTCCAATCAATTACATTAACATGAAAACCTCTCTTAGATTCTTTTATAAGATAGATGAAACTATTGTTGATCTCCTAAGTATAAAACAAATTGTTTGTCTAAATAGTGTAGTATCTACTCATAACCTATGTTCAACTTTGTAGTGTTTATATTATGAATTATAAGCTTGACTCCTCTATAATTGCTATAATTTTATATGTCTCTTTTGTTCTTGAAATTAAGGATAATACTAATCCTCCACTCATTGTTCGCTATCTTAAGTAGCTTGTTAAAAAGTCCAGTAACCTGCTGTCACATCTACTTTTTCACAGTTCAGTGTGGATCACATTAAGCTTACAAGTTTTGCCAGATTTCATCTTTTTCAAGCTTCTTTCACTTCATGGACTTGTATTCCTCACTCAAAATTGACATTTATTTCTTCCTAAGTTCTCCAAAATCATTTTGATTTTTTTCATTTTAGAAATTTCTAGGTATACTATCTGTTTTTCCCAGACATCATCTCTCATGAAGATATTATTCTTTTCATCCTTATTCTTCTCATCTGTTTCAAATATTTGCTCATCTGCTTCTTATATATATACACACACACTGTCGCACATACATCCTTCTCTTTAGTTCCCAACTTTCTTAAATCTTGAGATTTAGTTGTTACTTCCTTGAAAACCTTCATAACATAACTCTTTCATAGTTTTCTTCAAGTTCTTGTATCTTGATAATCCGGTAGCTTCTTACAACATTCTTTTTTCCCTTTAAATGATCCTTGAACCTTTTCATTTCACCAAGTCTCTTTCTCACTTATGTCCATTTACCTTTCAGCTCTCCAATTGTTTCTCTGGTAACTATCTACCCTTGTCAATTTACTTGAATGATATTTGCTTTTGTACTATGTCCATAAGTACCCACATTATTGTCGACCTGTTGTACAAGTCTTCTCCATCTTTTGAATTATTGTATTTATTTTCTAACAATTTATTCTCTCCTTTACCAATACCTGTTTTGTTTTCTTTTACATGTTCTGAAATAACCAAAGTCCACTCTATTATTCTCATTCATTATTCGCATTCATCTAAATTTTCTTTTCAAAACTCAATTATTTTATTAATTCATTTTTAAGATTTCTCAAAAATCCATCTAGCAATTCCAGTCCATTTTATATTGTTTTTTTGAGTATATGATTTTTTTTTTCTTGAATATTCTTTTCAATGCACTTTTCCATTTTAACCACAGTTTGGCGGATCAGTTGTGAGAGATATCTTTGGATTCCAATAACTGATATTTCATAATTTTCTTTTGAAAGTTGTGTTCACCAGTCTATCAATTTCTCATGACATTTGTTAAAAGATTATGTCCCATTTCTATTAAATTTCTGAAGTTTTAAGATCTACTTTTTTCTGTGCTAGTGTGGTCTTAAAGCATGGAGCAGCGCTCGTGATATCACTGGCTTCACTCCCAACGACTATGCTCGTGCTCGAGGACATAAATCCTACATAATGTTAGTAGAAAATAAGATCAAAAACAAAATCTATGGAAAACACGATGTGTTTCTCAACATTCCTCGTGAATTATCATTGGCATCATATGCCACCAATGGAAAATTAGGTGAACACAAGTCTTGCAAACAAAATAACCGTGGGATGGAAAATAGCTCATCAATACTCTCGGAGCCCTCAGAATGCAGGCTATGCTACAGGCAGTCAGTGTACCGGAGTGCTGCTGAAACTTCTTTGCCTCATCGGCCAATGTTGCGGTCAATGGTGGGAATTGCTGCAGTATGCGTTTGTGTTGGATTATTGTTCAAAGGACCTCCAAAAGTTCTGTTTGTGTGTCCTCCTTTCAGTTGGGAACGGTTGCAGTATGGATATATGTAAGGATTCTGGAGGCTTCGTGCTGATAAAGAATTAATCAGCTGATTTTGATTTTCTTGTGATACTGGTTGCTGTCATGTAGATAATAATGAGACTCTAAAGCATTTAAATGAGCGTAAAATACGTGTCTATCTAAAAAGGGGAAGTTATTTATCAATTTTCATCAATAGTTTTTGTTTTCTATTAAGTGTTTGGGGATATGTGTGAATTTTGTTTTTTGATAAATTGCTTACAGGTCCTAAATTTAAAGTAGAATTTTGTGTTTGACATTTTTTTAATCATTATATTTTTAGTGTTTTGGTTTGTTTTTACTTTCTTTTCAGGTAGCTTCTCGAGTTATTAATTTGAAGTGAATGGTTGTTAGTCATTTAGAATATGTCGTTATTTTTTGAATAAAACACCAAATGTAGCCCCTTCTCTTGAAATAAGAAGAATATTATGTGGGAAAGAAAAAAGGGGATTTACTAAGGTACCCCTGATTTTAATCTAAATAACATATGAAACTCCCACGTATTTATAATTTTATTTTAAACCCCTCAAATCATACAAAATTCTCAAAATGGGGCTTGAAGTTTAGATCAAACGGCGCCTGAAGCTCGCCCTAATGCCGTCTCGCTCTTCTTCCTCTCATTTGCCCTAACCACGCGGCCCCGATCGGTCTCGAGATCTCGCAGCATTTACACAGGTACCCCAAGAGTTTTTCTATTTGTTGTTAGCCTATTCCATTTACTCTAACTTTAAATAGTTGCTAAACATCAAAACATTATAATAAGGGAGGAACCAATAATCTCCTCTTTTTTGGAGTTTAGCAGCTTATTTGAGTTAAAGTGGATAGAATAGGCTAACAATAAATAAAAAAGCCCCTCTTGAAGCTGAGGCACTCCCCCTCAATTTGAACTAACACCTATCAATTGAGTGGAGCTCCCCCATAAGGGTGAACTAAACAGGATAAATCACAACAGACAATGAGAACACTTAATTCAATCATCATGATTATAATTAGACACTAAAAGTGAATGTATTCAAATGTTTACAAGCACAAATGAGCACCAGCAGTCAGACATAGCAATTTTGAAGCAAAAGTAAGCACTAACATTCAGACAAAATGTCCAACTGAATAGAGAAAACTAAAGAACAATTCAAAAATTCTAGGTTCTAAGAGAAGTATTGAGAAAAAGTAATCTAACTAAAACTGCATTTTCTAAGTTCTAATAGAAACATGGAGAAAAGTAACCTAACTTAAACTGCTTTTATGCTCTCTCCCCCGTTGCCATACATTAAAACCTATGAGTAATAAATAAAAGGGTAGAGAGCAGAAATAGTTCAAAATTTTTGTAATTAGCGACTAGAAGGCCACGAAGAAGTTGCTCCACCAACTTGCTTTTGTAGTAGGTCTAGAATCTGCTACTGATTCTGCTTAATCTCCCTTATCTCACTCCTCAAGAAGTTAAATTGAGAGTCTTGATCAAGCATGATATCACGAATAGATTTGTGCATGCCCGGGAAGGAGTAGATGATATTATTGAGCTTTTCATCAATGATGGTTTGCGAAATACCTCTCTTCTTCGCCTTCTACTCCTTCTACTTCTTCCTCATCTTCTTGAATGGGTGAATCAAGCAAGGGATCCTTGCTTTGTTATTGGAGAGTGTTCATGTTGAGCATCCATAATGTAAATAGCGCGGTAGATTTTCTAGTCCAGTATGCTATGCTATGTGATTTTTGTTGGAAAAGTATGCTCCTCCCTATTAATTTTTGCAGTATCTTTCGAGATGTTGGATGATTCTTGTGTTTTGATATTTTAGTATGATGTTAAATGGAAAACCATGTTTCAAAAAAACTAAAATCTTGAAGACTTTGATATCTATGTAATATTAGAATTGAGTTATCTTTGGATGATCATCCGGAGGAATTGTGGTCTCAAGTTCTTTTTTTCTTATTGAGCACTACCCTCATAAACTCATGCCCAGTTGACGATAGTAACTCTGGTTAAATCACCTTTTGTGCAGTTTATTAGATGTTGCTTTCAGTTAAAATTTAGCTTTGCTCATTACCGAATCAATAAATACTTTTATCAATCCTCACTATCCAAAAATAATGTTTTATCAGTCCATCCACTTGGTCACACCAAGTTGAAATTTTGAGTCATCAAGCAAACTTGTGTCATATTAACCTTGCCAATTGGATCAGTGGAGATGGAGACAAAACTGTTGCTTCTGAATCCCGCATGTATCAAAAAGGCAATGATAACATGGCAAAAGGGCATGTAAACAGTACCGGCTTTCTGTGGCAAATGTTACTCAATGATCCAATGGATGAGTTGACAGTCAAGATTGATGAGAAGATTTTTTAGGACATACATTAGATAAATGTGCCCTAAGAAAACTATTCCTATGATTCCATTTTTGATGCAAAAGACAGAATTTGACAAAATGAAATAGGAGGATATCTTCTAAAGGGATAAATTTACTTTTGATAGATTTTTGACAACAAAGAGGTGTGGTGCAACCGAAGACAACATATAGAGTTTCAAGGGGAATGCTTACCAATGAATTGGGTTCGTATTCTAAGCCACAACAGAAGGTGATTCATCATGAGTCGTGGGGACACCAAAAAGTCGATTTAGAGATTTGGCAGTAAGTGAGACTGTGTGTCAATAGAGATAGGATTCAAGGTGTGTTTGGGAAATGATTTTTAGATTGTTATAGAAATATACACAATCCTCAAATTAGGGTTTTGATTTAGAGTCACAAATTTCTCCCATGAATAATATTGAATAATGGTGGTTAAATCAGAGATTTTGCGAAAGTAGTTGAGATCAAAACATTTAATATGAAGGCAAGTTCACTTTTGTAACATACTTATCTGTACTAAGTATACAGGCGCATCCATAAAAAAAAAAGTATACAGGCACATTAGTGGATGGACTGATAAAACTTTATTTTTGGATAGTGAGGATTGATAAAAGTATTTATTGAATCGGTAATGAGCAAAGCTAAATTTTAACTGAAAGCAACATCTAATAAACTGCACAAAAGGTGATTTAACCAGAGTTACTATCTTCAACTGGGCATGAGTTTATGAGGGTAGTGCTCAATAAGAAAAAAAGAACTTGAGACCACAATTCCTCCGGATGATCATCCAAAGATAACTCAATTCCAACATCTCGAAAGATACTGCAAAAATTAATAGGGAGGAGCATACTTTTCCAACAAAATCACATGGCATAGCATACCGGACTAGAAAATCTACCGCGCTATTTACATTATGAAGATATGTAACAATACAAAATCAGAATGATATAAGAATGTGTACAATATGCTAAAAAATAAGGTCTACATGTGTCATATCATAATAAATATTGGCTATTTTAAATCTCTTGGTGGATCTCCAAATTACTTCTAATGAATGCACAAGTGATCTCCTTTTCGCTTATTGTTGCTTCGGTCGGTAGTGATTGCATGGTGCTGCTCTTTATCATGGTGGCTCTTGGTTTGCTGTCTTAGAGCTACCTGAGCTGCTCCTAGCTCCCCCTGTCCTCTTCACTGTTGGCTCCTATCATCCATGCACTGCTCCTATGCTCCACTCTGGTCTCCCACTGATCCTATAAGCACTCCTTTCATTGCTTCACTAAAGACTGTGGGATTCCCTTCAAACAACTCTTAGGTTCAAGCCATGCCTGGTGTACCCAAGGGATACTTTGTTGCTGCTACTTCCCTACTAGCTGTTGAACCATGTGTGATGATTCTTAGATTCCATCATGATGTAGTTCACCTAGCTGGTCCTCCTGTGACTGTGAATGTCGTCCTGTTTGTTGCTTTTGTGGCTTCTGGCTGCATTGCCTGTTGCTCCTGTTCCCATATGTATTCCTTAGTCCCATGTTGTGCCTCATGAAGATACATAGTACTGAATGCTCTTAGTAAGCCCCTCTCTGCATATTGTGTCTTCAAGAAACTTCACCAATGAGCTACAACAGTGGAAACAAGAGATACTGACAAAGTGCGAGCATGTGAACCAATGCCCAAAAAATAAAAGGCATACATCATAGAGGGATAGAATCTCATGGACATGCTTTTCACAAAAACAGTCTCTCATCAGATGTTGTGGGTCAACATTCTTAGTAGTGCTCATCGAATAATGTCAGAAACCATGAGGGATGATCCAACGATCAAGTCTCCAGCAAACTGACTATCAAGCAAAGGGAGCTCATTAGGGAGCATTTTAGGACACAATTCTTTGAATTCAATACAAGGATAGCTCACTATGATGGATACCCCACTAGGACTAGGAACGGACAGTGATGCGAAGCAAATATCATCATAAATGGCTTCCTGGTCTTTCCCTTGCACTAACTACTGGGGGACATCAGATGGAGATTCTTTTCCTTCTTCAATAGAGGGATTGAACCTCTATATTCTCCATTCTTGGTTTCCCGTGGCTGCACAAACTCAAGGATTATTCTTGCGCCCCCATAAGAGGCATTAGTGTTAGCTCACATTGTGATCATATAAACATGACACACAAAGTAAACACATCCTATGTCTATTGTGATTATCTCGCACCAAACTTCTTTCGAGTAGGTCCAACTGATTAGTATCTGCATTGTTGGGTGACAGAAATCGAGGCAACTTGATATGGGCAAGGATGTGGCTTAAAAGTGAAGGCCCATCCCAGTTAAAGATGAAACAGAGATGACATTAAAAAAATAGAATACAATCTTAAAACGAATAAAACCTCATGGTATCTATGGCCATATCTATCTTTTATTTCAGATAGTTACAGCATTCTCATTTTATATGATTGAACAAGCGCTTTAAAGTGCCACAACGTTTCTCACTAGTGATCTGAATCTCAACAATGCGTAATATCTAATTAATTTACATCAAATTCTCAACTTTCTGTAGTGTTTTTTTTTTTTTTTTTTTTTTTGATGAGAACTTTCTGTAGTTGGGAGAACATAACTTGCCACTCACCAGTCACTAACAAGGATTCTTCTATACTCTAACTGATCATAAAACAAGAAAAGAGGCTGCTTAAGCAACTTTCTAAGAGGAAAAAAAACCCAAATGTCTTCTTAAGTATACAATCAGCTAAAAAATTGAAATTTCAACATCATTTAACAAGGTCAAGACCAAAATTCTTTCCTTCCACTTGCTCGAGTTCATATATCTTATCGTTCATTCCCTCCATCCTGAATGTTTCCACTAGTGTTGAATATGTTAGTGAATCTGGCAGGCATTGCCTTTCTTTCATGCGTTTGAAAACTCTTTCCATTTCCATGATATCACCAGCCCTCGCACAAGCTTGAATCACTGCGTTATAAAATGATGTGTTAGCTGGAATTTCCATCCTTTCAGCCAGCTTAATGGTTCTTACCACCTTGTGAAAGAGACCTGCGTTGCTGAAACCACTGATAAGATAGGAGAAGGTGTTGGTATCTGTCTTCATTCCCTCTTCTTGCATTTGATCAAAAGCATGTTCCATATTCTGCACATCTCCAACATTAGCAAAGGCTTCTATAACATTGTTATAAGTCGATGTTGTCCATGGGAATGCCAGTTTGCGCATGTACTCCATAACTGCAGACATCTTGTTATACATCCTTTTTCTCCCGTAGGCACCAATCAGAATGTTAAAAGTACGAGTTTCAGGCTCGATTCCGATGCCACGAAACTTTTCATACCATTTCTCCATCATTTCTATCTGACCCATCCTGCCAAAAAGACCCAATATTATATTCATGGTCCACACATCGGGCTTGCATGAATCACTTCCTAGCATGAAAGAAAGAACTTTCTCCATCTCACTGAACTTTCCAGCCTTCCCATAGGCTCCAAGGACGACATTTTGGGTAACAGTGTTGGGCACAATCATGCGTTCAGACATTTCATGGTACAATGAGTCAATAAGTTCAAATCTAGATTCATCAACACAAGCTTTCAGAAGTATACTATATGTGAAGATATCCGGCTGGCAAAGAGGTGAGGCCTTCATTTTGTTGAGGATGCAATATGACTCATCAAGAAGGTTGCAACGACAATACGCAGCAAGCAAAGCAGTGTATAATGTGGAAGTAGGTTCAATGCCTTCCTCTACCATGGTCTCAAAAAGCTCAACAGCCCGAGCAGCTTGACCGGATTTACCAAGAAGGACCAAGAGTTTCATATACGTTCCCTCTTTTGGTTGATAAAAACTCTGCTTTCTTAACATTTCAAATACCTAATCAAGCCAGAAGTACAACATATTTATGAAAAATTTACGTTATGACTGGTAGCTACTTAATTATATAAATGATAATAAGACAAGAAATCAAATTTATATTCATTCCAGATTATGGAAGAAGCTGATTACATTAGGCAAAACAGTTTTCAAGGTCCTAATTCCGTACATAAACTCAACGTTACATTTTCTTCAAATTTCCATTTACGTTGTATGAAGTTGGTTAAGAATTGTCTCCAAGTGAAAAATATTACACTTTGCAAAATGAATATACAAGGAGAACAGCTTGATAATCGCACTGCATGGTTGCATGCATTAAGGAATACAAAAAGCTCAGCAGTGTGATTCACTTTTGCCGAGGATTGCATACGTACAAGGAAGTCACCTTAAAATTTAGGCTACGTGGGGATGTGTATAACTGTGTAGGAAGGCCATGAGAGCCTGCTGTTATAGAGATTTACAATAGCGTACTATTGATGGTGGAAATCAACGTCAAAGGGAAAGTTGAAAGAAAGATAAAATAGAGACATTCGTATCAGCCCTATTGCAAGAAACATTATTCTAAACTTGATGCCAGCTAGTCCCGCCTTTCCTCGTCACTTGAGAACCAGATGATAGAGCGGATCTATAAGCTCTGATCACCATCTCCTTAAACTATGAGTGGGGCACCAAAGTTGTTGAGAAGGGATAGAATTTGAAAAAGATGGATGACAAATTGTGCTATAAGGGGATCTACACTGTAGCATAAGCTTCTGTAGTGAAAAGAAAAGAAAGAACATCAGAGACTAACGAGAGTATAATGTGGTTTATATGATTTAGATATCTCTCTGGCATTCACAGATCAAGCCAAAAAATAAATATCCACTATATATAAAGTGAGATTTGCCAGAGGTGATTACATGGCTATATTCAGTATTACAAATGGAGATATAAGGAAGTAAGAGAGAAAGACAGGGAAATAGAGAAAGGGAGTGTTTACTAGAGGAAGCTCATCAAAATCATAATTGCCTTCTCAGTATAGCCATTGGCTATCCTCTCCTTGCAAAGGGAGGTAATCCCATGTTTGCGCGGTAAGTCCAAATGCATCACAAACATCTACGCGGGGACGATACCAACCATGCAGATCATCATCAGGCCAAACAAGTCAGACCATGGTTGAACAATCCATGGAACGCTCCATCCCAAACTTGGCCCATCCAGCCACTGGACGCTAGTGATGGACCGTTCCTCGGTCCCTATCTGCCCATTCCAGCAAAGCATAACCTGCACGACCAGGACGGTATAGCCAACTACCCTCCTATCATCACTAGTCCGCAGCACACTTCCTTCTATTAGTCCCCCTTATTTTAAGGGGTTGCATGTAGAAAACGCAATAGCAAAAGAACCATACCCGCACTTTCGAATGAAAGGTCACATCTATCGTAGAAAGAAGGATGCCTACCACTGCCACTTAGCTGGCATCTAGACCGTCCTTCCTGACACCGTGGAAAACTGAGCCATCTTCCTTACCGAAGGACTGGTACCTCAGGGTGGTGGCAAGATCCTAGACGCACAAATTGCCAGATCACTCCATGCAGCCCAAGTGGGGGAAGGTGTCTCTCCCTCAGAGTCCTCCTATAGCTATTATAAACACCGAGACTCAGCTACAGAAAAGGATCCTCTTCAGCAGGATCTTAAGGGCTGAAACTCTCTCCTTTTCTCTGAAGGACGAGCACTCTCTCTCTCACACTTGTATTCTCCCTCTCTCCCTAACTTGTATTCTCTCCTTCAAAGGACCTTTGGACATATAATGGAACATTACCTGACTTATCCAATGGATGTAGGAGGATATCTTTGAACCACTTAAATCTTAATATTACTATATACTTTTACTACTGCTTTCTCCCCCTCCACGGTCTTTCCCTCTCTACGATGCCTACGAAACGCTTATGTGTCGCCTGCTAGCAGAGCTCTCCTATTTCTTACGTTAACACCCCTATTTATTAAGAAGAAGACCATCATGGTCAAAGGAGAGAGCACATATGTCGTATGCCAAATGGTTGGCATGTTAACCTCTAGGAGCGGGAGCGCCGACCACATGTCCTACAACCTTCTAGAGCTCGTGGGGACTGAATAGTGGATTCACTCTAATTTTCACCATGTTTTTGGAGGGTGGGTGGCATTTGGATGGCTTGAAGGTACACGAGTGTAAGTCGGAAGAGGTAGAAGTAAGAAGAGTAGAAGCTCAAGATTAGAAACGTGGATAGAAAATCCTATTCAAGTCATGACGACTTGAATATTAGTAGACTTACCCATGGGAGGCTCCTGGTGGTGTTCCATGAGTAGGAAGCAAGCTACACAACTTGCCACAATTAAGCCTTCAAGGATCCAGTTCAGGATATGGATACATGCTTGGCTCAGAGGTGACACAATTTCTGATTGTACTGAGTAACCAGGGGTGCCGCATGAACAGCCAGGATCAAAACAATGCTCAAGCACGCAAACATAAACTCAACTAACTACATAAGAATATAAGAAATTTCTGGAAACCAAAGCAAGATAACTTTATATAAGCAGTTAAAGCGTATGCAAAGGCGTAGTACTGATTAACCTCAAGAGCCTGCTCCCACTGCTTTTTCTGGATCTTGTCCGCCAGCGCCTCAGTGACGGTGCAGACCCACGCCTTGGCAGCCGCACGGCGATCAACCTTCTTCTTTACGTTCTTGATAGGTGGCCGCTGTGACCTCAAAATGGAAATGTCCGATTTCCCCGGGAACTCCCCCACTGACCAGTGCCGCTTCTTCGGCTGTAGCGGAGGCGCATCCGCCGCCGGAAGCTTCTTTGGAAGAGCGATTAAGCGGGCCGGTGAGGGTGGAGAGCTGGAGGATTTCCTCCGGGGACGAGAACCAGTAGAGCAGAGGAAAATCCTAGATGAGCAGTTCGCTGCTATCTTTCCTTCCGTCCCAGGCAGGCGGATAAATAGAGAAGAGAGTGAGGGGGGAGAAGAGGTCGACATCACCGCAGCGCGAGAAGGAAAGGCGGAGTCGCGGATTGAGATTTGAAGGCCTCGTTCGGTTGAGAGCCTTTTAAGTCTATTAAGATAACAAATATTTTTAATACTATAATATAAAATAAAATAATTTTATTATTAAAAATTATTATAAATGTGAAATAAATTAAAATTTTATTAAAATATATATAACATATCAAATAAAGTTAAGTTTACTATTAAAATTTATGTAGTACATAAAATAAAATTTATTTTAAATTTTTAAATTTATATTTGATATGAAATAAATGTAAAATATTAATGAAAGTATTTTTAAAGAGATTTGAATTTTTTTAGGCCCGAACCGAACGAAGCCTTTAAAGAGTTGATGTTCCAAGCGATATATTTTAGTGAATACTTTGGAGGAATGAGATAAATGAAGAATTTTCTAGCTAACGGTTGTACGGTACTGAGAAAATAATCTGTTAACACGTGGTTCCTGCTCTGCATTCTGGCCGAACACGTGACGCCTGACAGGCTTGTACTTATTTAATTAATTGACTGACTCAGCTTCAGGTTTTGCAGGACTCTTGACCCAGGTCAAACATCGGGCACGAGGGTTCAGCCAACCATCGTCCACGACGATCCAGGATTAGCCCTCGTAACCTCGGGCACGAGGGTATGAGGTAACGCCTGTCACAATCAATTTCACCTAACCCCGCCGATCTCCGTACAGAC